>JAECUM010051232.1:0-31062 GCA_016617855.1 Megalonaias nervosa | reverse complement strand
AAAGTTTAATCATGCAAATGAAGCTGAAAATATGTCACAAGATTCTGTTCAAAACGCTTAATAAATATTAGCTTTAGTTTCAGACTGCTTCTTATACTAACTCTCCCGGCCGTGACCGTCTGACCCCCGGCTGAAAATCCTGACCCATCCTGCACAAAGTCTCCCACCCCCACCCCGCAAAAAATCCGGCTGGCGCCCATGACGTGAGACAACACATTCCACCAGATGAGACATAACCGTATTATGAGAAGTTAATTAAGATATTTTACAATGATGTACCACCTGAGTAAATTTTAGACTTTTGCAAGAATGCGGTTTGTATGACAAAGATGGACCCTTTATTTTAAAGAATTTATAGATTTTATCCAATCCTGTAAATTTATATATTTTATCCAATCCTTTAAATTTATATATTTTATCCAATCCTTTAAATTTATAGACCATTTTATTAATTATAACAGAGTCACCTTTTTCCTTGTATGTCTACATGTTTACAACTATTTGAAAGAATTTGTCTTCGTAAAGTTCTTTTGCAATTTATGATATAGCTAGAAATTAACCTTGAAAAACAATATATAACCATTATTGTGATGACATATCAATAAATCTAGTGAATATGTACAGACATAAAGACAAACAGACAGGCACATACATACATACATACATACATACATACATACATACATACATACATACATACATTCATACAAACAGACAGACACATACATACATACATACATACATACATGCATGCATACGTTCATACATACATACATACATAAGGGGCCCCGAGTGGCCGAGTGGTCTAAAGCGCTGTCCGTTACGGATCACTGCCATCTCACCTCTGTCTGCGTTGGTTCGTGCCTAAGATTCGGCGAATGTGGATATGTGAGAAAGCTTGCCAATAGCTTCTCGTGGGTCGGTGGTTCTTTCCGGGGATTTCCCGGTTTCTTCCTTAACCATTAATACTGGCCGCCATGTATAGCCTATCGTGTGCTGAAAAATGGCGTTAAGCCCAACAACATACATACATACTGTCCGTCTGTTTGTTATCACAATTTATTTTTTTAAAAAAAAACGGTGATTACCAGTTTTCTGTTGCACCCTCTTTCAGATATCGTCCATTTCCGTAAAGCACTAAAGAAACCCAAATCTGTATTTCCGAGCAGGTTGGTGTCTTTAAGACTGAAATGTAATGCCTTGTATTATTATTTCACATATTAAGAGGGTAATGTTCCTTACTGATCTCTACAACAGATTTCAACTAATCTAATGGTATTGACAAATTTGTATTTATGGCATGTTAATGAAGCGAGGTTTTAATTATACGTACGTGTCCACCTGCACCAAACAATGCATTCTGTTCTTACCGGAAAAGTGACGTGTTTGAAACACTGATGTCGTGAAATAATGTCTATTACAGAACAAAACAGTGTGACGTGCTGTGGCATATTTACCATTGTCTTTTGACTTCATCTGTTTTCACGCTTTCTTGACTTCTTTGTCATGCCAAATGTTTACTTTGACTTGTACTCCTTGCTTTTACTGATCACGAGACAAAAGTAGTACGTGACTGCGAGTCAAATGCGTCGATTTTTGTGCTCTTTAAGTTTGATTGGGGTGGGGTTCACCTTACACAGTGTGTCTGACGTAGGGCCATATAACTCCTCAATTTGGTTTAATCCAATTAAAATATTTTTGAAGTACAATATAAATACTATTTTGATATCATATACAAAAAACAAATATATTTTTTAAATGTGCATTAAACCATGTAAAGAACGTGTTCATCTAATACAATGATCGACTGGATAGAAAATGTCAAATTACAATAACTACTGCAAGCGACAAGCCACAGTGGAGAGATTTATCACCGAGATAAAGCTTTCATTCTTATTAAAAACTACTTTAAAAATGGATATAATTATCCCAAGGGAGTTTTTTGGGGGTTTTTTTTTGGGGGGGGGGTAGCAGGCAAATTGTTAGCTGTTAAATACAAACAATGAAGATAGGTTTTTTTACGTTAGTAGGTTAGAGTCTTTGAAGAATTGAGGATAAATTTTATGAAACATTTGATGGAATTTTCATATATTGCATCTGAACATTTACACACTGTCCATTTCTTTTATATTTCTGTTTTGATTTTCCATCTCACTGTCTCACAGCCGTAGATTGAATTACACCGTGGTCATTTCGACTGCTGCACCAAGAATGTAATCTTTGATTCAAATCCATGTTGTTATGGGGGGGGGGGGGATTGGGGGGTTGGGGGGGGTACTGTATTAAGAAAACGTAATGTGCTACGAAAAAGCCCGCCGTATACGTCTAAACTTGCGTAACTTGTGTAAAACTGGTATATATTTTGAGCTTCTCATAGCATTCGGATTGTACGTGAAACCAAAACAACTGCATATTAGTCTGTTTACAATACACATGACACGGTAAAAGAGATATATAGGTAATGCACACATTCATCATCAACTTAATCGCTGGTACGTTGACACCTGTGTTGATTCTATCAGCGTCATGTTTCACATCGCATGAAATTCAGTTTGCAACGATTGTAACAATGAGAAAATTTACAATACAACTTTGTCTCTCTTTTTTCTTTAGTCATAGTATTGAGCAAAAGATTTCAAGTTTGGAATTATATAGCAATAGAGAGAAAATTCATTTTGAAACTGATAAAACGCTTTCGTAAATATATGAACTTTTGCATGACTTAAAACATTTTATCGGTCATCCACCAATTTGTAAATAATATGTATGTTTGAAACCTCACAGTATTTGGTCATGTGAAGAGAAAAAGGAGTGAAATTTGTGATTTATTTTGCAAACAGAAATAGACATTACACATACAGTCAGTAATTGTCAATCACTTTATATTAGCTTTTAAACTCAGATATATAAAGTTAGGTATACCTATGTACAAAAGTTTTGCACTTTTATCGTTCTTCTTCTGCTAGATATGTATGTATGTATGTATGTAGATAGGTAGGTATGCACAAATTTATAATATTAGATATATTATTTTGTATTAACTTTATCCTTTATATGCCGATAATTTCATGACACAGCAGCATTCATTAATCAAAGCTTCAGTCACTTTAAGGAAAGGTGGAAGATGTTGCCATTATTGCACTTACCACATTAAGTTCATTGTACGTCGTGACCACTGAACATATTATCAAAATAATTGCATTGTTATCAGATTAAATACAAATAGTCCTTCCTCGACCCTGCTATGAGTTCATTGTCTAAATTCATGACACGAACAATAACACGGAGTGCGAACCTTGTTGGTGCCTTTAGTGAAAAGACGCCCTATTAAAGAGTTTGTGGCATATTTCCATGATGAACAATGTTCTCACCAATTAAACACGATTTTCATTCAAAGTCAACCTTGTAATTATTATTTAAACAAAGAAAGGTCTACCCACTGGAGAAGTGCATATATAATTATTATGTAAACAAAAAAAGGTCTACCCCCTGGAGAAGTACATATATAATATTCGATACATGTTGATATAATCTTAAGGATGCAACACTAATTAACTTCTGGATAAAGATGGAATGTGGCAGTGGAATTTTTTAAATATGGTCATATTTTTAAAATTATTTATTTCCATACTTTGTCCAGACAAAATCTATGTCCTTTTTAAATCGCAGACTTTGATAGTCCACTTTGGTTACACATCAAGTTTGTAACTTTCGTGATATCTAAATGATTCCAAAATTTGTAATGTTTACTTATAATTTTAGAAACAGAAATTCTATACACATTTGTCCATCATGTTAAAAATGATTTCTTTTTTCTGAATAAAATCTACATTTTAAAGTACTTGCATCGAAAACTGCTATAGCAGAAAACTAGAAATGATAATAAAATGAAAATTATCTCTACGATTGGGGACTATCGTCATTGCTGATGCGCAATTCGGATTTAAGAAATATGATTGGAATAGATGCTATTTTATAATTAATTTTCAATTAACAGGTGTATCAGTTTTTAAAATGTTTGAATATTTAATCTGCACTATGTTACGTAAAGAGAAAAAAGATTATTAAGTTAGTTCAAAACGGTGTAAGAGGTAAAATAGCTGTATTGATAAATGCAATGTGCAGCTCAGTACACGTATATGTAAATCACTTGAATTAGAATTTAGATTTATTCACGTTCTCGCTTGGCTTTCACCGTTTCCTTTTGTTCGTACATAAAAACTAGTTTAGTTCAAGCATATTTTATTGAAGATCCCAGTTTTTGTATACCTGACAAAAGCATTGGAAACATGATTGTCAACTTACAAGTTCTCTCCAGTTTAAACATTAATAATCAATGAGCATGCAGGCAAGAGTTGTAGAAATTAGTCAAGACAAGTGGCGTCCACACAGATAATGAAATGTATCAGAATTAATATTCATTATTGATAATCCGTGACAAAGCTCATTTCTATTAAACAATGCAATGGAAAGAAAATGATCGCAGTTATATATTGTAATTCGACAAGAACAGCAAGGATTGACGATACAATTACACGTAAATAAATGACAATTCAGCGGACTACATGCGTATCTTAACCGGCTTAAGAGCACATAAGCTTGCTTATTACTAAGTGCTGAATGACTCGATGCAGACATTTAGTGATCTGTTATTACTTGCTTGAAAGTTAGTATAGATGAACAATTTCTTATTTATTGTGGCAGACCCGTTCCAAGATAATCTTTGGTCTATACAATTTCTATAACAAAGAGGGTCTACATTAATATTGAATGATATTGTTCGAATTTTCGAATTATAAGGTACCGTGTCTCGCAAAAAAGGCGGAAGAAAATCAATTAAATAAAACGCAGATAAAAAATTTAAACTGCAGATATTTGGATGTTTCGCTTTTCTGGGAGAGTATGCCATCCATTTAGAAAATAAAGTGCTTCCTGCTATCACGTGTTGGAGGTCCAGAGATTAATCGGAAGGCTGCCAACTGTAATTTTTCAAGTTTTTTGGTATCTGAGTTCGTACAGGAAGACCAAATTCGATGTGCATATACCGGAATTGGACGAATGTAGCATAAATATATTGTATTCAGTTTATCTTTATACATTACATATATATACTTCAGCAGTTGTCATATTTGCATAGATACCAAATAAACTATAGTATTAGCGCTAGTAGATGCAATGGTAGTGGGGATAATAGAACTAGGGCTAGTAGATGCAATGGTAGTGGGGGTAATTGAACTAGAGGTAGTAGATGCAAAGGTAGTGTAGGTAATACAACTAGGGCTAATAGATGCCATGGTAGTGCAGGTAATAGAACTAGGGCTAGTAGATGCAATGGTAGTGCAAATAATCGATGTATGTATAATGGTAGTGAGGGTAACAGAAATAGGCTAGTAGATGCAATGCTAGTGGGGATATTAAAACTTGGGCTAGTAGATGCAATGGTAGTGGGGTAATAGAACTAGGGCTAGTTGATGCAATGATAGTGGGGGTACTAGAATTAGGGCTAGTAGAAGCAATGGTAGTGAGGGTAATAGAACTAATGCTATTAGATGCAATAGTAGTGGGGGTAATAGAACTAGGGCTAGTAGATGCAATGGTAGTGAGGGTATTAGAAGCAGAGCAAGTAGATGCAATAGTAATGCGGAGGTAATAGAACTAGGGTTAGTAGATGCATTGGTAGTGGGGTTAATAGAACTATAGCTAGTAGATGCATTAGTATTGGGGGTAATAGAAATAGAGTTAGTAGATGCAATGGTGGTTGGGGTAATAGAACTATAGCTAGTAGAGGCAATGGTAGTGGGATAATAACACTAGGGCTAGTAGATGCAGTGGTGGTGGGAGTAACATAACTAGGGCTAGTAGATGCAGTGGTAGTGGGGGTAAGAGAACTAGGGCTAGTAGATACAATTTTAGTGGGGGCAATAGAACTAGAGCTAGTAGATGCAATGGTAGTAGGAGTAATATAACTAGGGCTAGTGGATGCTATGGTGGTGGGGGTAAGAGAACAAGGGCTAGTAGATGCAATGTAGTGGGGGTAAGATAGCTATGGCTAGTAGAGGCAATGGTAGAGGAGGTAATAGAACTAGAGCTAGTAGATGAAATGGTAGTGGGGGTAACAGAACTAGGGCTAGTAGATGCAATAGTAGTTGGGGTAATAGAACCATGGCTAGTAGAGGCAATGGCAGTGGGGGTAACAGAACTAGGGCTTGTAGAGGCAATGGTAGTGAGGGTAATAGAACTAGGGCTAGTAGATACAATTTCAGTGAGGGCAATAGAAAAAGAGCTAGTAGATGCAACGGTAGTGTGTTAGCAGAACTAGGGCTAGTAGATGCAGTGGTAGTGGGGGTAACAGAACTAGGGCTAGTGGATGCAATGGTGGTATGGGCAATATAACTAGAGTTGGTAGTGAGCGTACAAGAACTAGAGCTAGTAGAGACAATAGTAGTGGGTTGACAAAACTAGGGCTAGTAGATGCAGTAGTAGACGGGGTAAGAGAACTATGGCTAGTAGATGCAATGGTAGTGGGGGCAATACAACTAGAGCAAGTAGATGCAATAGTGGTGGGGTAATAGAACTAGAGCTAGTAGATGCAATAGTAATGGGAGTAACAGAACTAGGGCTTGTAGATGCAATGATAGTGGGGGTAATAGAACTAGAGCTAGTTGTTGCAATAGTAGTGGGGTTAATAGAAATAGGGCCTGCAGAGGCAATAGTAGTGGGAGTAATAGAACTAGAGCTAGTAGAGGCAGTGGTAGTGAGGGTAATAGAACTAGGGCTTGCAGAGGCAATAGTAGTGGGAGTAATAGAACTAGGGCTAGTGGAGGCAATGGTAGTGGTGGTAATAGAACTAGGGCTAGTAGATGCAATTGTAGTGGGGGTAATAAAACTAGGGCTAGTAGATGCAATGGCATTGGGGGGTAATAGAACTAGGGCTAGTAGATGCAATGGCGGTGGGGGTAATAAAACAGGGCTAGTAGATGCAATGGTAGTGGGGGTAATAGAACTAGGGCTAGTAGAGGCAATTGTAGTGGGGGTAATAAAACTAGGGCTAGTAGATGCAATGGCAGTGGGAGTACTATAGCTAGGGTTGGTGGAGTTAGTGGTAGTAGGAATACTATAATTAGTAGTTGTGGAAAGAAAAGAATAAACAATAAAAATAGTAAACTAAAAGTCCGTGTTAAAAAAATCTGGTCCGATATTTTCGAAATTTCCAGTTTTCCATGGTATCAGACAAACGTTGTCAGTTAAATGATGCCAAGTATTCGAGTTTTCGAATCTTTACTGTATTTGTGATTTCAAAGTTACGTTACTAGAATAAAACTATGCAAGGTTTATAAAAGTAGGTAATCGAAATAAAGGAAAGCAATTTTGGCACAACTGAAGGCAATGTAAGGTCATGTTTAAATATACCCCCTAGTACGAGTCCATGCTTTGTGCAGAAGGCTATTATTCGCTCAGTTAATATGCAATGGGCGTGCTGAAGGACATATAATGATATCGTTGAAAGTCTGCATGGCACAGATCAGGATCTCTTTTTACACTTAGCGAAAAAATACAAAAACAAAACTTAATCTGATATGTCGACAAAATATGTGCAGTTTAAGATTACATCGAAAATCAAATGGGTATGAACCCAGATAAGAATGGCATGAAATATGTAAGTACGCTGCGTCAAGACTCAATGTTAAAAATCACGCCATTTTCTTGCCGCTTAACGCTAAATAATTACCCTAATCAATAACATTAAGCGAGTTAATATTACGAAAATTCATCGTATTGGTTTCACGAAATAACACATCTAATGGCCTGTTTACTTTAGTTAAATATGCTCTAATACCACGGAAAGCTTAAACTTGTGATGGCAATTAAACTTATAAATAACATAAATATTCCATTCGAAAAACTTAAAATGTTAGACGATAAAATTCGTCGTTAATGCATATATATGCAACATTTAACCTCACAATGGTCCCGCGAACTGAAGGCATATTGCGATATATGATTACTTACATTAAGTTATGAAAATAATAGAACAAAATAAAATTAAAACAAAGTATTGAATTAAAAATAGGGCATATGATATTTGTATGATGGTCTCTTTTTAAAATTTTTAAGATTGTGTGATTATTGTTTCATCATTGAGAGTCGGTGTTGGGAAGATATTTCCCAGATCGAGTAATGTGTTAAGTGTTGGATTTTTTTATCTTGTAGTGTATGCCGCGAAATACTAATATATGGCTTGGAAATGTTTACGGATGAGTCATACAATGTTAAACAAGACAAACTACACAAATGTAAAATTAGTTTCTTGATGTGTGGTCATTAGGTGATTAGAGAAAATTTTTGTAGCATTTGCGCGTTTAAGAACCTTCATTTGACAACGACTGTTGTACTTCGAAATAGGGGAAACATCGACCTCAAGCAAGGTTCATGGAGAAGTTGTTTGATTCGCTTGGTAGTCATTACCCTTGCATATAATAATATCATATAACTTTTACTTTAAGTTTCTGACGTTTAACCAAATTCCCGTTATATTCGTAACCACTTGAGCTAGCTCTATGTGGTTTATTGCATTAGGTCGGGCTTGATGCCAGCTATCCAACAAGGCCAAAGGTGTAAGTGAGGCGCCTGATTTGCTGGCGTTAGCATCACGAACTGTACGTTAGTCGCCAACTATAACAACTGTAGCACGTTTCTAACACTCCCTGGAATGGTATACAAACCTTTCATTAGTTATGAACCAACATTTCATTTGCCGTATAAATTATTTCGATTTATAGTGCAAAGTTTGTACTTTTGTACAATGTGTTTGTAAATAAATTCATTTTCACAGGTAACGAGATTAAATGATATACCATTGATGTGGGTTGGCTGCGAGTGTGTCGCGCTTGATTCATTCAGTCATTTGGGTTTACCATAAGTTCTACTTCAACTTATTGTAAAACACTTTAACATTAAGTCAACTTAACACCACTATAATGTCTGTTTTTATTACCATAAGACATGAAGATTAGTTTTTATATCAAAATCGTTATTTTAAAAAATTCACAACCCAAAATATGCTATATGTCTTCCGTCAAAGAGGTACAATTTTCAAATTTTGTTCAGGCCTATATAAATAAAATTAAAGCAATGTTGCAAGTTTGGCGGTGAAAACATGTTTGTGGTTCTGTGAATACAGGTATGTAAGAAAAACTTATTTTTATATAGTACTTAATTCCTTTACAGTTGCCAAAGCAATTATGAAGTAAATATTATACGATGTGCATGATAATGGAAACTGTAATGGTTGTCTTTTGATGACACAACGATTAACAGGTATCACATTTACTCTCAGGTGGACAGTATAGATGTTCAGGTAACTGTATACTAATTTTCCACTTCTCGTGGTCTAATTGATTACACGCCCCGTTGAATCATAAAGGCCTACCGGCATGGTGTTAACATTGTATAGTTCTGACCCTGTAAGTTGATGTTTTATAATGATGATAATGCAAATAAGGAATTCGATTACATCATAAAAAGAGTGGATTAAGTTAACCATTGTTAACCAATCTTCAGGTGTATATCTTTGAGTTTTCTTTTAACGGACACACAACGTTAGTATCAACATCTTGACAACAAAGTGCCTTTCTATTTTTCATTGGTTAATTGGTATTCTTGTAGACCCGTAATTGTTGTTACAACTGGAATACTGAAACTGAATTTTTAATATCTAGAAAATTATTGTAATTGTGTACACATTATCTTGAAAATTACTGAGTCACATGGAATGGTGTACACATTATCTTGAAAATTACACTTTACATATGGTTTGTGCATTTTCATATCTTTGACATGACAACGTGTTAAAATATCACTTTATGAGATTATGATTGGTCCAGAAAAGCACATGAAATTCTTGCGCAGAATTCTCTTTACTGATTAACTGCGGTCGTGGGAAGTTCTTCTTACCCCGTCTTCTGGAACTTTTAATTTTTACTATTACTATCAACATTTTGGCGGCCCTTTCTCGATTCGATTGACAAAAGGGATTTATTGGAGAAGAGGATTTTGTCTGCCTAGATATGACCAATTTACCCCACATAATAATAATAATAATAATAATAATAATAATAATAATAATGTGGACTTAGTAAAGAGCCTAATCTTTAGGAGCTCTAAACGCTTTACAATATTATATGACACATAAAAGTATACACAACGAAAAAAATTACAAAAGCAAACACCATGAAATTACAAAACAAAAGCATTCTGACGATAAGTAAGGAAGTAAACATTATTAACATTTTATGTCTGTTCTTTTTGTCGAAATAGGTGAATTTTAATTTTGTACTTTTGAATGAGATCACATTGTCCTTGAGCCTAAGAACAATGGCAATTCGTTCGACGTAGCTGGACTCTGGTACACAAAAGAAAGTTGTCCGTATGACTTCGATTTAACAGTGGGAACAATTAGAATGCGAGTGTCGGAAGAGGATAGTAAGTTTCTTGATGGGGTGTACACAAGCATGAGGTATATTTGACTGGAGCCAGGCAACAAAATGTAACATATTTTCTCTTTGATTCTGGATCGAACGGTTTGCCAAGGAAGATTACGAAGCGGGGAGGTGTACTCAGTTTTTCGTACTCTAAGGATGATTAGTGTAGCCGTGTTTGTACTTTTTGAAGTTTCTGTAGTTTATACTGAGACAAACCAGATAGAAGTGAATTACAATAGTCCAGTATTTAAAGTACTAAAGAATACACAAGCGTTTAATGGCATCAACCGAAAGAAAATTGCGAACGGAGCTGATACTTCTCAGTTCCAGATATGCAACCTTGCACATGTTCATTAGATGTTATTGTGATGAGAGCGTACCGTCGAAAATGACATCTAGATTTCGTACTGACCGTGTAAATTTAATTTTAGCATTGCTAATACTTATTATTTGAGGTAAATGTGAATGAGAAAGTCTTTGCGTGGTGATCAGGATGGCTTCAGTTTTATCATCATTTTCATTTGCAGCTTTTTACATGTCATCCATGACTTCACATCGGAAATGCACCTCTCTACGCCTAGGATGGTAGCATCAACTTCATCTGGGTAACTAGATTTGTATATTTGGTGTCATCAGCGTACAGTTGGGGAGACAACTGATGTCGATCAGTGACACTTGAGAAAGGCTGAGTGTATAGAATGAAGAGAACGGGGCCCAGAACAGAGTCTTGTTTAACACCAAAATATAGATCAGATGGGCTGGACTGTCTTAATTTACGGACACAGTTTGTGTCCTGTTGACTTATTAGGGCTTGAACCATAGTAATGCTGTATCATGAATACCAAATACATGTTGGAGATAGTAAAATAATATATCATGGTCTATTGTGTCAAATGCCATAGACAAGTCAAGGCGTTAAGGACTGTAATTGTTCCACTGTCAAAAGCAGAGAGAAGTTCGTTAACTACCATCACAGGGGCAGTTTCAGTACTATGGTGTGGGAAATATGCGGATTGTGCATTGCTGAAAAGGCTATTTGAATTCAGATGAGATAGAAGTTGTGATTAAAAAAACAAACCTTTTTTGAAGATTTCTTAAATGAATGAGAGGTTAGAAACAGGGCGGAAGTTCTTGACATCGTGAGGGTCAAGAGTCAATTTCTTCAACAGAGACTAGCCTATCATGAAATGAAAAATGGCGTTAAACCCTACACAAGAGGAGGAACAATAAACAAAACTAAAGGGAACTGACCAATTGATAGCGGACGTCGGGAGAGGTGTGGGCGGTATACTTGTAACATGGAATTCACCCTATATACAAGAGTGGTTTAAATGTTAACTTACAAGAGTAAATAAACCCACCTCTATTCACAGAAGAATGTGGACATAAACCGGTCTCCCAACTGACAGAAATGTATCCAACCAACGCATTTTATGCGATAAAATATGTGATGCAATTCCGAGTAAATAAGCTTGTATACACAAAAGTGCGTCAAAACCGGATATACTGTAGGCCACTGTTTCAAATAAAAAATGTAAATATCCGGTCACAATTACATTACAATCAATCTGGAATCTCTGCATCTGGTAATCGTCTTTTCACGCGAATGTTCCAACTGAAAATCCCAAGTGGTAAAACTGACACTTTTTATTGCCATGAACATTAATAGTCACTGGAGGGGATTCTTTCGAATGCAAATTGTTATAAATCTCTGGAATTAGTGTATATATTTGTTGTCTAATTAGTGTTATATATATATATATATATATATATACAACCCTTATATATATATATACTATATATATATATATATATATATATATATATATATATATATATACTCTATACATATATATATATAGATAGATAGATAGATAGATAGATAGATAGATAGATATAGATATAGTGTTTATATACATAGTGTTTAATTAGTGTATATACATATTGTTTAATTAGTGTTTATATATGAATAGTTTTTAAATTAGTGTAAATACATACATATAGTTTGCTTAATTTATAAACATATTGTTTAATTAGTCTATATACAGTGTGCTTAATTAGTGCTTATATACGTAGTGTTTAAATTACACTTGTGCATCAAGAAATAGATGTAGTATTTAAGGAGCCATGTAAATACGTATTAAATCTAATTTTAGTACATCATTTACTCTTTATTTCGGTTTCCGTAATACTAGTACTTTCTCTTCCGCTCAACTAATCGCATCATATAGATTTAAGGCAGCTCGTGGGAAAGACTGATACCCGACATTTTATACGCATGAGGATTGATAACAATATAAACTGCCTTATAAATCGTTTTGCGTCTTCTTCAAAATTGGTTCGGGGCCCCGAGTGGCCGAGTGGTCTAAAGCGCTGATCGTTACGGATCACTGCCTCTGTCTGCGTGAGTTCGAGTCCAGGCTCGGCTAACGTGGGTACGTGGGAAAGCCTGCCAGTAGCTTCTCGTGGGTCGGTGGTTCTTCCCGGGGTTTTCCAGGGTTCTTCCTCCACCATTACTACTGGCCGCCATGTATAGCCTATCTTATGCTGAAAAATGGCGTTAAACCCTATAACAACAACAACAACAACAACAAAATTGGTTCAAATGAAAGAAACACGTATATATAAGGTACAATGTTACTGAAGCTGAATTATCAAGTAGGTGAGACTTGTTTATCGCTACGAATGTATCAGCCAGAAAACGAGGGTTGAGTGTGCGGAGTTTCTGCATAACCTGTGATTCATTTTTCGCAAGGCTTTCGAACTTGTGGTTCAGAGCACCCACGAAATGCTGGAAATTTGGTTTCCAAAGATAAAGTGAAACTACAGTATTGCATGGACACTGAAATGAAGAATACGTCAAAGTTCTTGGTACCTTATATGTTTGCCATAAGTAGAGTCCCACCTCAAACAACAGACCCTGATCTGTCGTCGTATTATACGCAGGCAGATCATGGTTTATGCTATTTGTTCTACTGATAAGTCATAAGAACTGCATAGGGTCCAGGTCAACCGGCGCTTTATGCGACGGCAGATCTGGGTGTGTGCACTGTTGATTGCATTTGACTCGACTTTTAAACGAGTCCATACGGTAGATAAAAATAACGGTTCCATTAAACCAGTCTGAGCCATCGGAAGATTCATTCGGCATTGCAGTGCATGCTAATTTGAAAGACAATCTCTTGTTCATATACAGCATGTACAATGAATGCACACAAACATACCATATTCCACATGGAGTAGGCATTGGCCGAAGTCGTTAGAGCACCAGCCTCGGATGCGGGAGGTCACGAGTTCGAATCCCGGCCGAGTCATTCCAAAGACTTATGAAAATAGTACTGTCAGCTGCCTCGTTTGGCGTTTAGCATTAATAGGTTAGTGTTAGGACTGGTCGGCCTGGTGTCAGGATAATGTGACTGGTTAGGACATCATGCTACATGTCTGTGGCATAAGGCCCCGGTGCTAGACATCACTATAAACTGCCACACCGCAGACATCATAGTGATATGACTGAAAATGTTTAAAAGCTACATTTAACATCTGTATCACAGAGACACAGAGAGAGAGAGAGAGAGAGAGAGAGAGACACACACACACACACACACACACACACACACACACACACTAATAGCAATCCTTATGAAACGTCTAGTTAAACAGATTTATACTCCAGCAAGCCTTTTAGTGTACTTTTTAGGAAATCTCCACAATGGTCACTCTTGATTCGGAATTGGTTAGCCGTATCTGTGTTATAGATTCAGGACTAATAATATTTATAATGTGAACATACAAATATAATTTTTTGCCAGGTGTCTCGGTTCTGCTAAATTAGGGCGAGCAAAATACGGCCATAAAATCTGGCCAGTTGAACATTCCTATCCGGCCAACAGAACGGTTTACAATATGAATTGCCTCCTATGATATGCTTTGGATAAATGTATTTAGTTAATTGCCATTACGTGTTTTACTTTGTTGCGGAGAGTGTATAATGAGGTATTTACACAATAGATTGCGAGATAATTTCATTAATATAGTAGAAGAGTGCGGCTTACCAAAAATTGGTGGAGTGCCCCTCCCCCCTCCCCATCAAAATTGTTGCCCTCTCCTGGTACTAAATGCACGTGGATAGACACAATGTTGTGAAAAGGGCGATATTTCGCACATAGACCTAATGTCGTAAAATGGATGATATTTCGAACTGAGATTACCCTTTCGCCCGTTACTTTAAGTTCACGTAAGAAGCGACCTTTGGAAATAGTTTATCATGATATTGTTATAAAAATCTACTAAGGATTTAGTACTATATGAAACAGTATTAGCATTACATGACAAAGAAGACTTGAATTAGCATTATTTGACAAAGAAGACATGAAATAGCATTACATGACAAAGAAAACTTGAATTAGCATTACATGACAAAGAAGACTTGAATTAGCATTATTTGACAAAGAAGACATGAAATAGCATTACATGACAAAGAAGACTTGAATTAGCATTACATGACAAAGAAGACTTGAATTAGCATTACATGAAACAGAAGATCTGAATTAGAATCACATGAAACAGAAGACTTGAATTAGCATTACATGAAAAAGAAAATTTGATTAGCGTGAAAAAAGACATGAATTAGCATTACATGAAAAAGAAGACTTGAATTAGCATTAAACGATAAAGAAGAATTGAATTAGCATTACATGAAAAAGAACTGAATCTGAATTACGTGAAATAGAAGACTTAAATTAGAATTACATGAAATAATATACTTGAATTGGAATTACATGAAATAGAACCAAATCGTGTAATGCCAGTTAAATGTTCAGCTAAGTTTAACAGCTGTCGGCAATTTTATGGTTGAATAGATTTTAATGGCCATATAAAAATTGTTGACGGTCCCAGGAAAGAAACCATATGGACTGAATGTGTATTGTTAATGCAGATGTATTGTTGATGAAGGTGTATTGTTAATGCAGTAAAGTAGTTAGTTCAGTTCAAACCAAGCAATTTGTAAACATTAGATATTCTAGAAGTAAATGCATGGTATTTGCATCAGAAGGAAAGCGATTTACATTTCCTCGATACATTGAAAGTTTGCGTCATACAGTGGGTTTTTTAATGCATTTTATGATCAACAAAACAGTTCTAAAATTGCGAAAGAATACAAAACAATTTATAAAACAACAATTTTTATTTTCACTAACTAAAAGGTAGGATAATATGATAATTAAAAATAGGAACATTTTTTAAAGAATTGTTTTATGTATGTATGTATGTATGTATGTATGTATGTATGTATGTATGTATGTATGTTTGTTTGTTTGTATGTATGTGTGTTTATTTGTATGTATGTATGTATGTATGTATGTATGTATGTATGTATGTTCGCGTGTGTGTGTGTGTTTCTTTGCTTACATGTATAGGACTAATTGCATAGTAATTATTGATGGACTGTCTTCTAGCAGGATGTATGTATACATATGAACTTTTAATTGTTTTATATCAATCTGAACAAAGAATCCAAGTGAGAAATACTACGTTAGAAATTTGGTGTCAGGTATAATCACCCATTGTTAAATATTGCTCCCTAATTATTTAAATCACGTAACGTCTCGCTTATTTCCTATTTGCCAGAACATTCAATGCACCGATGAACGTTTGTTAATGCACACGGAGTAACTTAATGGTTTAAAATGTATCCCAAATTAAATTGGGCTATTTTACAATTATCATAATAGATAGGAACAAGCTTCTGACATCCACACCATTAAAACCTTTCAACCAGTCTTAATTTCACGACTCACAAGGCAGTGCTGTTTAACTCCATATAAAGATTCTAAATTGTTTGCTGATAGAAGTAATAGTACCATTATAAATTTTGAATAGAAAATTAAACTGGACCATTGTGGGTGTAGGTCCCAGGAGCGCCTGCAGATAAACTTTACCATAAATTTTAAATGATTATTAGTCAGCAAAATGGTAAATTTCTTTTCATTGCAGACAAAAATATTCATAAGGATGGAAGTATTCCATCTTTGTCTGAACTATCTGACTTTATGGGAAGCCCGGTCTTCAGCATCAAACTGTTTTCGATTTGACAGGAAATATGATATTGGGTTATGTTGACAATTGTTAAATTACTCAGTTCACGCAATTTTAAAAGTCTGTTGAACTGAACGCGGATGTATTGACTGTTTATATATTGGCTTAACTTAGCACAGTGTAAGTCTGTTCCAAAAACCTAAATGTAATCAGTATTGTTATAAAAATGGGACGATGTGTGTGTTTGGAAGATAGATTGATTCTATATCGCATAATTACACAAAACAATCCATCTTCATCTATTTTAAAAGTTGATAGTGAGTGATCTGGGGGAAACGGATATTTGACTTTCAGCAACAGTTAATTATCTTTGAAGTAAACTACAAATAGCTAACGTAAAGAAGTGCGACCTATATTCTGGACATTCTTTTTATACCGTGAAAGTTGCATTTGATTCTACATGTTTGAGAAAAAGAAGAAAATCTTACAAATTTCACTAATATGTCAGTATAAAATAAATAATAAACCGCGGTCCAATGTAAGATATTCCAATTATACTTATAGCAGAGGTGTGATGTTAATCTAGCCTTCTGCAACGAACATAATTTCCTTTCTCGTTTAAGGCGGTATGCAATCGAGACAGAGTGACACTTTGGGCATATTTTCTGGACGGCCTAGTCACGTGCAGTATAGAGCATAAAACAACTTTAATTTGATTTTTAAGGCTAAACTCAGCCCGACGGTACATTTCGATGAGATTTAGGGCTTAATACCTTTAATACCACTTTATAATTTATACGAATGAGAAAGTATAACTGCATATGAGAAGGTAAAGTTGAAATTATTTCCAAAGCTCATTTCATTGCAATACGTATGGACGGTGGCTTCGTTGATAAATGGCATAATTTTTAAGTAACGTTAAAATGTATTGCCTGCAGGGTGCTCTTAGAAAGCGCCATGCAAAAAAGTTAATAACCGATGGCTATTGATAACACTAAATTGGCGCCTGCATCCGCAAGTTGCTTGAAATTGCTGGTTTGCATTGTATTAATGATTTTAATTTGACTTTGAATAAAATAATTTTGTGTTACAATTATAAAGCAAAGCACAATGATACAAGTACAATGCAATATATAATGTTACAAGTATAATACAAAACATAATGTTACAAGTACAATGCAAAACCCAATGTTACAAGTACAATGTAAAATGTTACAAGTGCAAAGCAAAATAATTTTACAAGTGTAATGCAAAACATAATGTTACAAGTACAATGCAAAACATAATATTACAAGCACAATGTAAAATATAATTTTATAAGTATTATAAGTATAATGCAAAACACTGTAACAAGGAGAATGCAAAACATGACGTTATAAATATATTGCAAAACACAATATAATAAGTATAACGCAAAATGTAATGCTACAAGTAAGATGAAAAACAATGTTACAATGTTCATTGAAATCTATAATGTTACTCTTACAAGGCTGAATATAAATGTAGCACGATAACGCGGTGCTTTGATTCTCATATATTGTCTCCTAATGCGTATAAAATAAACAAATTTGAACCACTGAAAAATATTCCAGATCATTTAAATCATTTTATTATGAAATATCTTAATGTCGTGGTCTGGCTTTTATTAATTATTAAGACTATCAACAACTAGAGCGTCCATGATATCTATACATGACAAATGTACCCCTAGGATCACGTGATGTTGACGTGACCTCCATTCACTAATTATTTGGCCTAGTTTGACCGAATGAATTGTTGATATGAACACTGTCAATCGACTTTGATATATGAATGGAAATTTCACACCGAATTGTACATGTACTTTATGATAGAACAGGCTATCCACTGAATTAAAGAATTTTAAAAAAAATTTCCTTAACCCAAATGGCTTAAATAAAAACTGTATTATAAAAATAATATACAATGCAGATATCCGTAATACCAGTGTGAAGGTAGGATATCCTTTTCTAATCAGGGAACAAGTTTGAAGGTAGAATGTCTTTTTCCAAACATGACACCAGTCTGAAGGTAGAATTTCCTTTCAAAGCAAGACACAAGCGTAAAATCAGAATATCCTTTCCAAGCAAGACACCAGTGTGAAGGTAGAATATCCTTTTCCAAGCATGGCACCAGTGTGAAGGTAGAATATCTTTTCTAAGCGAGACACCAGTGTGAAGGTAGAATATCCTTTTCCAAGCATGGCACCAGTGTGAAGGTAGAATATCTTTTCTAAGCGAGACACCAGTGTGAAGGTAGAATATCCTTTCCAAGCAAGACACCAGTGTGAAGGTAGAATATCCTTTTTCCAAACATGGCACCAGTGTGAAGGTAGAATTTCTTTTCTAAGCGAGACACCAGTGTGACGGTAGAATATTCTTTCGAAGCAAGACACGAGTGTGAAGGTAGAATCTCCTTTCCAAGCAAGACACCAGTGTGAAGGTAGAATATCCTTTCCATGGGACATATTTAAAGATAGAACATCCTTAATAGAATTGTCATCTTTTGTGACAAAATAGTGGTAGTCGTCTACAATGGGCATTTAGTAGTGGTAGGTTTCACAGTAGAAGTAGTAGTTTCAGAATAGTATTAGTTTTCATGAAGAACGACATCATATCTTTCTAAAAACCATAACAGTACTTAGTGAATAAGTATTAAGTTAGAAAGTTCGTAAGGTAGTGTGTGAGAAACTATGCGAGTCATTTAGGGACGGTGTAAGTAGTAGAGTTTGAAAGATAGTAAGTCGCGGTGTAAGTAGTAGAATTTGAATGGTAGTAAGTGACGGTGGAATTAGTATAGTTTGAAATGTCGTGAGAAGGTGAAATTTTTTTAAATTTAAGTTCATAGACTATTGTTAACATGGGTGAATCTCCATCCATTGTATAAATAAATATGCCATACTCGTAATCAGTTTCATCTTAATAAAATAAGTTGTAGTAGTCTCTCAGAAGACAACCAAGTCTCTAGCTCTCTAGGTCTCTAAGTCTCTAAGTCTCGTTCAGAACAAAATCATCCAATATCATCTCACAAATGGAAATAAGCTCAGCCAATCATATGCAAGATTACTTTATTAATATTCCACGTTTAATAAGAATATGACCCAAAGTGGAATGCATAAGGTGTTCTCAAGCTCAGCTGATCAGCTGTAACATCAGCTCATGGATCTTACTTGTAAATATACTCATCCAAGACCTTAATCGTGTATGCCTATTCACCAAGTTTGATCAATATTGTATCAGAAATACAGTGTTACGTATCGGCTCGTTTAAAGTAACATAAAGAAAAGAGTGAAGACAACAATCTTTGTAAGTTTTAACAAAAATAATTTATTTCCCTAAAAAACACGGTGAAAAGATGAAAATATAAAATAGGACTTATGATTTGCGAAGAAGATCCAAAACTTTGTCCTAAACTTGTGAAAAACACGTAAGTCCTGTAAATAAACAGTTCTAATTAAAGTAGTCTGAATCTCAATTCCGTTCCAAGATGGCGGATGATGACGTCAGACGAAGGTTTTACACAAGTGTCCAGAATTTTCACTGTGAATCACAATTTGTACTGTTCTGTTCCAATTTAGAATTAATTTAACTAAATGTCTTTGTCCAAAGCCAGTTATGTATAGTTCTCCAGGGAAAATAATTATTATTTAAAAGGTAGATGAAGTACAGCTATCATCCATAACAAAACACATGTCGTTCTACAGTCGTTCTACAGACGTACAAACGAACAATTCTTTCCAGCACAAAATAATATCTTCTTCTCAAGGTATTAGAAACTTTACAAGGTGTTAAAATGTGACTCTCTGACTATTTCGCAGGTACCTGAGTATGTAAGGGGAACTAAAACGTCATTTCATGTACACGCAGGAAGAACACATGGCGATTTCGAAATCTCGCCATCGTAGTACAGAATGTCAACAAGTATTTTTTGAAATGACCGTGGTCACAACCAATCATTTACGTAGCTCTTGCCAACTGTTTACTTGAATCGACAAACCAAGACATGCAAAAAGCGTGCTCACGCGAGTCATTTTTGAGTTCTAAATAAATACGATGTTTCTATCCAAATGTCAGACCCTGCGAACATAATCATCATCACAATAAAATTTATAGTAATGAAATTAAAATGAAATAGAAAGAATTCAAATTTTAACACACATGTAATTACACTACATGGTCGTAACACTTTCCCTCATAAAGAAAAAAAGAAAGATTTATGTAATAAAGATTTCTCTTTAACCAGATGTAAACTGTACATGAAGTAAAAAAATTACAAAAAAAGAACTCTTATGAATTATACAAAGGTGTATATGAAAATGATATTTCTATACACGGGAAAGTGCATCTGCAATAAAAATGTCTTTCCTTTGATGGGCCTGATGTCAAGATTGTATTCTTGCAAAAATAAACTCCATCTCAATAGTCTTTGATTTTTATTTTTCATCCTGTTGATGAAAGTGAGGTGGTTGTGATCACTAAACACAACAACCGGAGAAGGAGCCGAGCTAATATAAACTTCAAAATGCTGTAATGAAAGTTTTAAAGCCAAGCATTCCTTCTCGATTGTTGAGTAGTTTCTTTGGTGTTTATTTAATTTCTTAGAGAAATAACACACTGGATGTTCTACACCATTTCTGTCATCTTGAATCAAAACTGCTCCAACCCCAACATCACTTGCATCCACAGATAGTTTGAATGGTTGATTAAAATCTGGAGCTGTTAAAACTGGTGCACTTTCAAGTATGGCCTTTAATCTATCGAAAGCCTCTTGACATTTTTCAGTCCAAAGAAACTTGTTTTTCTTTCTCAACAAGTTTGTCAGAGGTTCAACAATATCAGAAAAATTAGAACAAAACTTGCGATAGTACCCAGCCATATCTAAAAATCGCATCAGCTGTTTTTTACTGACAGGCACAGGAAATTCAGAAATAGCCTTGACCTTAGCATCTATAGGTTTAACTTGACCATGTCCCACAATATGTCCTAAAAAAAGTAACACAAGCAGGGCAGAACTCACTTTTAGATAAATTAATAGTCAAATTTGCTTCAGTGAGTCTGTCGAAGAACTTCCGAATCGTGGCTAAATGTTCTTTCCAGGTGTTGTTGTAAATGATGACGTCATCAATATAAGCATCACAATTGTCTAGACCAGAAGTGATCATGTTCATAAGGCGTTGAAAAGCACTTGGAGAACCCTTCATCCCAAATGGCATTACATTATACTGGTAGAGTCCATCTGGAGTCACAAATGGCGAAATTTCTTTTGCTCTTTCCGTTAGTGGAATTTGCCAAAATCCTTTCAGAAGGTCGAATTTGGTGACGTATTTGGCATTTCCAATTTTGTCGATACAGTCATCGATTCTTGGCAATGGAAATGAATCGTTTTTTGTCACACTGTTCACCTTCCTATAATCCGTACACATTCGGAAAGTTTTATCCGGTTTCGGAACAAGAATGCACGGTGAACTCCAATCACTTTTACTGGGTTCTATAACATCATTTTCCAGTAGATACAGAATCTCCATTTTCAAGTATTCCTGTTTGAAAGGGTTCATCCTGTATGGGTGTTGTTTCATGGGTTTTGAATCTACTATTTCAACGTTATGAAAAATTTTGTTTGTCCTTGTAGGTACGTCTGGAAACAAGTGCTCATATTCAGACAATAATTGTTTAAGTTCACTTTTTTCTTGTTGTTGTAAATGAGAAAGTTTCTGGTCTAGATTTTCCATAACTTCCGAATTCCGAAGATTTGTTGTTCCAAGATCAGTAGAATCCGATTGAATTCCTTCATTCAAATCCTCAGTTGGTGGGACAGGTACAACTAAATTAATTGCATGATTTACCTGGCTATTTCCTTCAACATACTCCTTTAACATATTGATGTGGCACAGTTGTTTTGGTTTTCGCCTATCAGAGTATTTATAATGTAATTTAAATCACTTGTTTTCTTTTCAACCGTGTATGGACCATAATCTTTTGCCTGAAGAGGATTTTGTGGAATGGGCAAGAAAGCTAGAACTCTATCACCAGACTGAAAACTCCTATCCCTTGAGTTTTTATCATATCTTAATTTCATCTTTGATTGAGTAGAGTGCAAATTTCTCTTGCAACCTCACAAGCCTTTGACAATTTATACTTGAAATCAGAGACATAATCAAGAAGATTAAGTTCTGTTTCTTCGTTTGAAAGAAGTTTCTCTTTCAATAACTTTAAAGGTCCGCGCACAATATGTCCAAATACCAGTTCAAAGGGACTGAACCCTAGAGGTTCCTGAACGGACTCTCTAACTGCAAACAAAAGTAAATGAATACCTTCATCCCAGTCTTTACCTGTGTCAAAACAATACGACTTCATCATGTTTCTCAGAGCTTGATGAAATCGTTCCAAAGCCGCTTGGCTCTCAGGATGATAGGTATATGATTTGAACTGTTGAATGACCAATTCATGCATGGCTTGCTGGAAAATTCCAGACATGAAATTTGACCCTTGATCCGACTGGACAAATTTGGGAAGGCCAAATTGAGTAAAGAACTTTATCAAAGCCTTTACTATATTTTTGGTTTTAATATTCCTCAAAGGAATTTCCTCTGGGAATCTTGTTGACGCACACATAATGGTCAACAAATATTGGTTGCTTGACTTGGTCTTTGCTAAGGGACCAACACAATCTACCATAATTTTACTGAATGGTTCGTCAAATGCAGGAATTGGTTGCAGATGAGTTTTAGGAATCTTTTGATTTGGTTTTCCTACAATTTGACAAGTATGACAAGATCTACAAAACTTACACACGTCACTTTTGATTTTTGGCCAATAGAAGTGAGTCAAGATCTTGTGATACGTTTTATTTATCTCTAAATGACCAGCCAGAGGAGTTTCATGGGCCAAACTAAGTATTTGCTGTCTGTAAGGTTTCGGAACCACAATCTGATATTTTACTGACCATTCGTCACTAGCAGGTACCTCGGGGGGGGTCTCCATTTTCTCATAAGAACTCCATTTTTAAGGAAGTAACAGACAGGTACTTCAGTAGCTTCAGTTTCACTAATGGCCCTCTGAAACAAACAGGAGATCTCAGGATCTTTCTCCTGTTCGACGACAAGTGATTGTCGTTTGTCACCCTGATCAGATAAAAGAGAATGAGTATTTAAAAGAGAATCACTATGATCAATACCTTTTGACTGATCCAAATTAGAAGTGAAAGTGACCTCATCAAAAGCCTGACCAATACATGTGTCAGCTAAAGGAATACATTCCTTATCAAAATCATTCTCAAGAGCTTTCTTTGTCATAGCTCTGGTAACTGCACAAGCTGGGAATAAATCAGGGATTTCTTTTTCAATAGGATCAACTTTCTGATCCAAAGAAGGCTTGTCAGTTACAAGTGGATTAACCACAACCTTGTCTCCAGCTAAGTCATTGCCTAGCAACAAATGAATGCCCTCAACGGGTAAAGTAGACACTATACCGACTACCACAGGTCCTGAAACTAAGTCTGATGACAAATTAACAGAATGGAGAGGAACATTAACAAAGCCGCACTCTACTCCCTGAATGAGAACACTCTCATTAGAACAGGACTTCTCAGAGAAAGGCAAAATACCTGAAACTAAAAGACTCTGAGAAGCTCCTGTATCCCTCAAAATTTTAATAGGGATAGGATTGGCCAAATCACCCAAGAGTGATATAGAACCCTTTCACACGAATGGTTCAAAATTCTCCACAAAAAAATCAGACTGGGTTTTTCAAACCCAACAAATGTATTGTTTTCAATACATGACCGTGACCTTGACCTCTTAGAAATAAGAGCATTTGGGATAGGTGTATCTTGATTCTGATACCTATATTTCAATTTAAGGCAATCAGAAATGACGTGTCCTTTTTTCTTGCAATAGGTACAAGTAGGAATAGACAAGGATTTTGAATCAAGTCTGTCAGAAGCTTGATTTTTAGAAGTTGTCCCAGATTGAGTCTTAGGAGGAGTCGTATTTGTTTGAAACACCTTTCTATCAGTAGACTGCTGAGTGAAAGATTTACTTACAGCAGGAACTTTATGAGTTAAGGAATATTCATCAGCGGCAATAGTAGCATTTTCCAAGGTTTCAATTTTATGCTCTTCAAGATGATTCTTAATGTCACTATAGACACAGTTCTTGAGCTCTTCAAGTAATACCAATTGTTCAAGACTTTCAAAATCATGTTTGATTTTCTTGGCTAAGCACCATGTGTTGAATAACTGTTCTTTTTCTCCAGCAAATTCAACGTAAGTTTGTCTAGCATCTTTCCTATGGTTTCTGAACTTTTGCCGATAAGCCTCTGGGACTAATGCATAACCCTTCAGGATGCATTCCTTAACTAAATCATAATCAGAACTCTGCTGTACTGACAGAGATAGGTATCTCTGGCCTTGCCGTAAAGTACACTTTGCAATAATTGAGTCCAATACTCCCTTGGCCATTTCGAATTCTCAGCAACTTTTTCAAAAAGAATAAAATATTTGTCTACTTCCTTTTCACTAAAAGGGGGAACTAACTTGATAGTTCCTAAAATGTTAAAATTTGAATTTGCACGAGACGTGGAATCGTGCCTGTCACTTGCCAGATCCAATTCTTTCATTTTAATTTGCATCTGTCTCTCTCTCTTTCCCTTTCTTCTAATTGCATTTGTTTATCTTCTTTATCTTTCTGTAAATGCATTTGTTCCTTTTGTAACTGTATTTGTTCTTTTTGTAATTCTATTTGTCTGTCTTTCTCCCTTTCTTATATTTGTCTTTCTTTCTCCCTCTCTCTTTCCTGTCTTTCTCCTCCTTTTCTGATTGTAATCTCATTTGTTCTTTTGTAATTCTATTTGTCTTTCTTTCTCCTTTTCTTCAAATTGTAATTTCATTTGTTCTTTTTCTTTTTCTCTCTGAAACTCGAGCTTCCTCAACTCTACTTCCATCTTGAATTTCATTTTTAGTTCCACTATCTTAATGTCAGAGTCTGTCATAGTCTTACTGACAGATGCCAAAACACTTTTGTCAAAAATACCCTTCCCTACTAAATGTTGAATTAAAATATTTTTGATTTCTTGTTTTGTCAAGGAAGCTTTTGGTTTAGAAAGATCGTACTTTCTGGCAAGTTCAAGCAACTCATCCTTTTTCAAACTATCCAACTGCTCTTGAGTTGGACTAGAAAGAAAACTCTCCACTTTTGACATTGTGAAAGAAAGCCTGTTATTTTCACTAAAATTTCAAGTCAAATGGGATTTGAACTAGGGGAAATTAAATTTCAATTTTTAGCCAAATTCATATATCAGCCAATTTCATATATCCCGAAGGACGAGCAACCCAATTTTCTTTATGTTACGTATCGGCTCGATTAAAGTAACATAAAGAAAAGAGTGAAGACAACAATCTTTGTAAGTTTTAACAAAAATAATTTATTTCCCTAAAAAACACGGTGAAAAGATGAAAATATAAAATAGGACTAACGATTTGCGAAGAAGATCCAAAAATTTGTCCTAAACTTGTGAAAACCACATAAGTCCTGTGAATAAACAGTTCTAATTAAAGTAGTCTGAATCTCAATTCCGTTCCAAGATGGCGGATGATGACGTCAGACGAAGGTTTTACACAAATGTCCAGAATTTTCACTGTGAATCACAATTTGTACTGTTCTGTTCCAATTTAGAATTAATTTCACTAAATGTCTTTGTCCAAAAGCCAGTTGTGTAGTTCCCCAGGGAAAATAATTATTATTTAAAAGGTAGGTGAAGTGCAGCTATCATCAATAACAAAACACATGTCGTTCTACAGACGTACGAACGAACAACTCTTTCCAGGACAAAAGAATACCTTCTTCTTAAGGTATTAGAAACTCTATAAGATGCTACAATGTGACTCTCTAAGGTGTTAAAATATGACTCTAGACTATTTCGCAGGTACCTGAGTATTTAAGACGAACTAAAATGTCATTTCATGTACACGCACGAAGAACACATGGCGATTTCGAAATCTCGCCATTGCAATACAGAATGTCAACAAGTATTATTAGAAATGACCGTGGTCACAACCAATCATTTACATAGCTTTTGCCAACTGTTTACTTGAATCGACAAACCGACATGCAAAAATCGTGCTCACGCGAGTCACATTTACGTTCTAAATAAACACGATGTTTCTATCAAAATGTCAGACCCTGCGAACACAATCATCATCATAATAATAATTATATTTAATGGTATAAAAAAAAATAGAAAGAATTTAAATTTTAACACACATGTAATTAAACTACATGGTCGTAACAACAGTCCCTAGGGTAGCAACAAGTTCAGCCAATACTGAACAAGATCACCTCATTAATATACACAAATACCACGCATTATCAACCTCATGCGAGACCTTGAACATTCAAAGTTTGATCACACAGATCAAAACTATAGCTTCCCGCGAGATATCAGATCCAAGTTGACAGTGCTAATATGTCTGAATCTTCTTTGTTACTGACATCATCCAAAATATTGTTGCTATATACATATATTCCAAGTTTGATTGAAATCAGATCAGATATGTGGATTCCAAAGTCACGTGATATCTAGCGCAGTCAATCAGATGCAGGACTACCTTAGTTGTATGGAGCTCCCTCGTTATCAATCCTGTCCAACATCTTGCTGGCATAAAGTTGTATTTAAATTTTGACAAAAATCCGATACGAAAGTTGACTTGTAGTATCAATCAGTCAGATGCAAGATCGCCTTATGAATACGATCTGAGATTGCTCTTTATCGAAATCATCCAAGATCTAGACGATGCAAGCCAGTTTTGTGGTTTGATCAACCTAGGATTAGAATTATGGATTGCAGGGTGATAACAAGATCACATAATGCAGTGCCGGATTACCAAATAGACAGAGTAGGCACCGGCCTGTTACAGGCACCGCGACAACGGATCAAAATAATATTGAACTGATTTGATCTTGACGTATGAGGAGATAATTTGCGAGGGGGGCACCGAGATTTCGACTGCCTAGGGGCCTCCACAGGGTTTAATCCGGCACTGACAGAATGATATGGAAGATCACGTTGCTGTCATGAATGAACCTTGCTACTCATCCACGTTATCCAACGTCTTGCTAAGCATCCACGTTATTCAACATCTTGCTCATCGTCCACGTTATCCAACATCTTGCTCATCATCCAAATTCTCCAACATCTTGCTAAGCATCCACGTTATCCAACATCTTGATGAATCTAGGTTGCTATCCAACCTTTCCTAGGAAAACAGCATCATTATATTCCAATCACGTTTCAAGCCAGCATTTTATCGTCAAGTTCCAAAAGTAGGAAAACGATACTGCCTTTTTCTGACCCCATATTACTATACTCTCAAACGTGGCTTGAACTACTTTTTCCTAGAGGTTTCCTGGTTACAACTAAACAAGCGTGAATAACTATGCTGTAGCCTCACATTATAAACAAATGGAAATAAGTAGCATTCTCTTGAACAAATCCGTATTATCAAGTTCCAACAATTTCTTCAAACCCTCTGTAAACAATTGTCAAAAAAAATGTGTATCCCATACCAAGACCCCAATCCGAGTCTCTCATAAAATCCTGCCAGAAACAAATCAAACTCTATCAACCAGGCCTCTGTTAGAAACGTTCCTAGTTATATACTACTACCCTGCCCTTACTGATTGTATTAATGCTATTTGCGACACTACCCTGCCCTCACTGATTGTACTAATGTTATTTGAGACACAATCAGTACCTGCCCTTACTGATTGTACTATTGCTATTTTAGACACTACCCTGCCCTTACTGATTGTTTTTTGTCATGCCAATATCACAACATTAGTTATCTATTGAATATTACGCTTATAACCATGTTGGAGTAATTCAACATACGCAATCTGGAAGATTTCGACTTTCGTATTTTAGAAGTGAAGTGTAATATATGAATAATTGGAGGTATTTAGGGTTTCATAATGACAGGATGATATATACCAAGTTAATAATTCTGTGAGGTAAGGCATGTGTCCCTGTAGTTCTATGTCAAGTCATAGATACGAAGGAAGCCGTTATTAAAAGTTTTGCGAACTGGGCAAAGTTAGTAAACTATTTATTTCGCGAATCGAATATGTCTGACTCATAACATGTGCATCATAGATAAGGCACCAAATTATCCGTTTCGATTACAGTTCATAAATAGCTCTGGAGACGAGTTAATTTTTAATAGCCCTGCAAATGCATTCATTTTCATTAGCCCTGGAAACGCGTTCATTTTTACTAGCCCTGGAGACGCGTTCATTTTTGAATAGCTCTGGAGACGCGATCATTTTTAATAGCCCTAGAGACGTGTTCATTTTTTTATTAGCTCTGGAGATGAGTTAATTTTAATAGCCCTGCAAATGCATTCATTTTTATTAGCCCTGGAAACACGTTCATTTTTACTAGCCCTGGAGACGCGTTCATTTTTGAATAGCTCTGGAGACGCGATCATTTTTAATAGCCCTGGAGACGCGTTCATTTTCACGCAGTTTATCTTACTAGTAGTCTACACATATAACCAAACGTGTTTTTGTTTTTCTCACTTGTAAAGCGAATCTTTTTCTCATATAAGCACCATCCCGCCAGATGTTTTATTGATTCATTGACTGTTCGCTCACGAATTTTGTTTTAATTCTTCTTATTAAATCGAAAATGTCAACTTTTCAGTATTCTTTGAAGAATACCCAATGTTTGTCGTCGATAGCAACTTGTCTAATGTACTTTGAAACGAGCGAGTGACTTTGATAGTAAAGTTATTAGTCATTTCTATTAAAAGTGCTGATCGTCCGATAGAGTTTGCATAACAGGATAATGATTATATAGTATAAACCTTCCACACTGCTAACAGCTTGGCAATAAAGAATAATTATAATTACCTTTATATAATGCAAACCTTCCACACTGCTAGCAGCTTGGCAATAAAGAATAATTATAATTACCTTAATGACACAGTTATGAGAACACTCACCGACGTTAAATCTTTGTTGCTAATTTACGTTGAAATTTTTGTGTGAAATGGAAACGATATTAAAGGATAGAGCAACTGCATTGAGCAATTATCCTACATTGTGGAACAATGTCTTTATTAATTGCATAAAAGATTTAATCTGATAAAATTAATTTATAGCTAGCAAATGGAGTTATTCCTTGACCCAGGTAGCTTTGCCCAGATGGGTATCAAATCAAAATAGTTGTATCCAACACCCACTGAACACCCTACCGCATCGAAACGGTATTTATTCTGTCTCGAGGTAGTGTAAGTTTACATTGATCCGTTTTCAGTTTAAAATAGATATCGTATCTTCTGATTTGATACCTGACAGGATATAATCGGACTATAAATCCATGTTCTTGACAGGATATAATCGGACTATAAATCCATGTACTTGACAGGATATAATCGGACTATAAGTCCATGTACTTTGTACTTTACTGGATATAATCGGACTTTTACGAAAATGTTTTTTTCGTAAACTCTTAGCAATGTTCTATTCCATGGCCAGAGAGAGAGAGAGAGAGAGAGAGAGAGAGAGAGAGAGAGAGAGAGAGAGAGAGAGAAAGGAGTTCGGCCCTCTTAAAGATAAGGTGTCACGCATAAGGGTATAGATACAGCTACATCTTGGGAAGCTTGGCAATGCAAGAGGTACACGGAATCCTGTAAGAAGACAGACAAGACCTCTCTAACTGTGGGACTAACGAACTTTATTGATATAGATAGATATATAAAGCTACATTCTAGAGATACAACTTATAAAACCTTTATATTGAAAAATACATAAAATACATATTGAATACTTTTCCTTCCATCTTACCAACTTCGTACGTTCGTGTAATTTCTGCATTTTAGAATATAATACAAATAATTAGATATCGCTTGAATTCAAAGAGCATAAAATTCAATAGTTGCGATTAATGCAACAATGTTTGCTAAATGTAAATTAAAATACTGATTTGAAATAGATTACTAAACCTTATTCCTTATCACTTAAAGAATATTTTATTCCCAAACTAAATCTCAGACATGAGATTGGTAGCGAATTCATCTTTTCACCATAATAATTATCACAAATACCAATGAATATAAATTCTTAAAAACAATTAAATATTCCATTACATTATAATATTAAAATAAAAAGAGAACTCACAAGAATATTGCAAACTACTAAAGTTACCACAGAAATCTGTAACTTTTAAAGGTACTCATTAAGAAATTTACGAACACAAACGATTCTTACCTGTAAGTAGATAGACGGAGTCTCTAATTGTGGGACTAAGAACTGAAGATACACGCAGCTTCGGCGCTATTTATGCTGCCTCAAGATACCCCTGGCCATATTTGGTAAAGAAGGTGGTACCAAGTGTATCATGCAAGCAGCGCGTGTACCGTCCCAAACCAGAAAGAGGCTCAGTCTATCCTGATGGAATCGAATATGTTCTTTACGTTATAATCGGCCTAATCAGCATTTTATTCGTCTCAGGAAAACGGTTGAACCCGAACT
>JAECUM010051231.1:0-16994 GCA_016617855.1 Megalonaias nervosa | reverse complement strand
AATTTCCCTATTTTTTCTTCGTTAACCCCATTTATATTAATGGTCGCAATCCGGAAGTTTGTTCCTCCATTTTTACTCCCAATTTAGTGTGTCTGCCGGTTATGTCTTGTTTATTTTTTTTAAATTTATTTCTTATTTTATTAATTCAAATTACAATTGTTAGCACACTAGTTATTAAATTGTTATATTTGACTCTGGCCACTTTCGGCCAGAGCATCTTGTTGAGATGTTTGATTCGTCAGTCTCCATGTTTATTTTCTCCGTTGTATCCATCACTAATTTTCTTGATTCTGTTGATCTTTCTGACTTATTGTCTCTCGATTCCATGTCCATTTCCAAAACGTTGTCTGTTTTTTCCCCCAGTCTGTTGTCTTAATTAATTCAGCGTCGCTTGAGTCCGTCAGATTTTCATCCTGTCCGTCTGTTTATTCCGTTTGCGTTTGTTTTCCGTCAGTCTCCAAACTTTTCTTTTCCTTTATCTTCTTTTTGTAACTTAGAATGGCGCTTTTTTAAATGGGGAATCACTGATTTAGGGTTTTTCTTTTTGTGACTCTCTACTGAGATGGGGGGGGGGATCCACTTGCATGGATTCTCCAAAGTTCAACATTTTTCTATTTATTCTCTTTTTGGACGGGAGTGGATGTCAGGGGTTTGAGACCTATCTCTGTGACTACTTCTTCCTCTGGGATGTCCTCTGTGGACGTCTCCCACACCTCGTCTCCTTCTGAGGAAGAGCTCCCTTCCTCCACCATCAGTTTCTACAATAAATAATATTTATTGTTGGCTAATGTGTTTTTCGCCTTGTTCTAATATGTTAACTCAGGTTTTCTCGGCTCTTTTTTTTGGGGGGGGGGGAGGATTTTTCCTTTAAAATCATCCCACTCCAATTCTCTGCAGGAACTGGAGTCTTTCTCCACCCCATCTGAGATTGCGGATCTGTCTATGCTGGGAATTTGGATGTTATAAGTCTGCCCACCATGAGGGATGGTTGAGCTAGCTACTTCGACTGTAGATGTTTCTGTGGTATTTATCGGTCGGGCCTGCGTAGCACTTTCCTGACTGCCCATTGCTTTTCCTCGTATCTTATTGTTTGTTTACTTGGGTATTTATGCACTGTGATATCAATTAGTCTATTTTCTGCGTTTGTAGGCCCCATCGCCCCTTCTATTTTTACTTCTCCCTCAACTCCATCTACCACAATGAAGTTATTACATATATGATTAGCGTAAGTACTCTGGGCTGGGGGATTTCTGCATTCTTTTGGGCCATGCCCCGTCTGCTTCGACCTGGGGCACAGGCGGTCGTTCTTGTAGCCCCTGTACCTGGTTTTTAAAAGACATTCCATCACACATACAAACGGGAATCTTGGCTGCATCCTCTTTTACTTGAGTAAGTATTCTTATACCGGTCTTAACAGTCTGATAACCACACATTGTTGCCATCCGGCTCTTTCTAACCTTGATCTTCAGCTTTTTTCTAATTTAGTTTCTATCTCTCCATTTTCAATTTCCAAGGGGAGTCCTGATACGTAGATATGTGTTACCTTGGCCTCAGCCTCTCGAGCTATCGGAGGGGCTTCAGATATATTTGCCACTGGGCCTTTCACTTCCAGTTCTGAAATGTTTAAATGGGTTCATCGTACATTTTGGGGTATAAAATGAACTTATTCTTATGTGTGCAGGTGGTCAGTAAACGGTCTGTACCAATTAATACCAGTGGACTCGCGGAAAGTTTGCTTAGTTCTCGAAATAGCTAAAATATTTTCATACTTTCCTCCTCGAGAATTAGTGTCACAGGCAGCCATGCAGACGGAATACAGAAGCTGCAATATCATTTCCAAGCTATAATAAATTATTTAACTCCTAAAATGGTGTGGTAATATTAATTAGTTTTTGGACCCATTAGTAGATGAAATTAACCCCTCTACCATCCCACATACTGAAGTGTCCTCAATAAGATATTTTCTTGAAATGCGCGAATGATAGACATGCTTTATCGGGTGGATGAAAGTATTTTAGTGAAATACATCCATTATTCACTCAAAACAAGGAAATTTTTATTTTATTTTATGATTTAGTAAAAGAGTGTACACCATACTTGAGTTATATTTACTGGAAGTGCTTCTCAACAGGTTATGTCTCTGATGTGTGGAAAACAGCAAACGTTACATCTATCTTCAACAATGGAGAAAGATTCAAGGCCAGCAATTATAGACCTGTCTCACTTACATGTATCTGCTGCAAAATGCTTGAACACATCAAAGTCTGCAACATGATGCAACATCTAGATCACTTCAACATTCCAACAGACTGCCAGCATGGTTTCCGTGCCAGATGCAGCTGTGAAACACAGCTCATAACCCTAGTGGATGAGCTCGCCAAATCCTTTAAGACAGAGGGAAGCAGTATCACCTTGCTTTCCTTGACTTCAGTAAGGCTTTCGATTGTGTCCCCCATGAAAGACTCCTTAGTAAGTTGGACCACTGTGGCATCAGGGGTAATACCCAGAAATGGATCAGAGGTTTCCTGAGAGACAGATCGCAGAGAGTTATAGTAGATGGAGCAACATCAGACCCAGAACCGGTTGTTACTGGGTTACCTCAAGGACGCGTTTTGGGTCCCATCCAATAAAGACCTAATAAATAAGATAGAGATGGTTTAGAGATGCAACGTTCACCACAAATACATATAACACTAGCAATGTCAGAGCAGTGTAAAACCATCTCCAGTGGGAATCACTCAAATCCAGGTGAACCAAGGCCAAGCTGACCATGTTGTACAAAATTGCGAACAACCAGTGGACGAATACCTGACCCTGGCATATAGCCAAAATAGGGCACGCCAAAGCCAGAAACGACAAACTGTTTCAAGTTCAGCTTCTTCCCATGTTCAATAGGGACTTGGAACAAATTACCAGCAATAATTGCAGAAGCTCCTGACTTGGTATCTCACAAGCAGGAGCTTTCCAAAATCACATTCGAATGAACTAGTCAGCTACAAGTAAGACCTAGTGATTCTCAGGGCTATGCCGGTTGAGGTTCCTTATCGCCCCTACGGTAACCAGATTGATCCGAGTATGAAGGGGCGAAAACGTACACCGACACTCTTTTACTTATTTCTGTCTTTCCTATCATTACTCTTCTGACTGTCCTATCACTTCTGTCTTTACTTTATCTTTGACCACACACCACCCGTTGCTTAATAGTCAAGTGTGACTGCGTCAACGTATTTATAGATATAGTGATGTGGTTCCAGAGTGTGCTGCTGGAGTGACTATGACAGCTTTTTCTTTTTATTTCATTGTTTTAGAACTAGCTTTTATGCATAATCTTCTTTTTTTCTGCTTCTTTAAGTTTACAATTCATTTCTTCCTCTTTTTCTTCCCTATTCTGTTTTACAATTGCAGCATGTTCCTTTACTGCCTGGTTAAAGATTTCAAATTTATTAATATCGTCCTCAGATTTGATCTGCCTGGTATTAGTAGTGACACATTATACATCTTTAACCTAATTAGCACCTTTTTAAAGTTTTAATATATTTGGGTTTTATGTACTGATCTCTACTTCCATATCCAAACGCAGCAATATCAAATATTTGGCCCTTATCTTTGATAGCAGCAATACCTTCCTCAGTAAATTTATCAATTATGTTAGTCCTAACATTTGGTGGTGGTTGAAGAGAGGTTGCTAAGGTGGTTGATGTGGTGGTGGTGGTGGCTGAAGCGGTTGATGGGGGCGGTGCAGCAGGTTGAATATGACCAGAAATATCCACTGGTAATGTTTCAAGAGTTGTTTTTTTTGTTGTAGTCTCCGTTGTTGTAACAATTGTTTTGGTTGGCTCGACAACTGGTTTCAATTACTGTTCTGTACCTTCTGTAAATTCCTCTTGAGCTTCCTGATGTTGTTTTAACTCCTGTTTCACAGAATCTTGTACTGGAAGGTATTTCTTAGTTGCCTCTAGTCATTGGGGAGCTTATTTAACAGTACGAGATTCCATACTAAGTGCAAAATCACCCATGATTACCATTACAACAACTATTTATTTACTCATCACCAGTCAGCGGATATACAAGATTTCAGAATATATTGTAGTGTACCATATTTTTAAACCTACTAACCAGCGCCAGAACCCTGTGCGAGAAAATGCTTCACATTCCGCTAACATGGAAATTCCCAGTGACATGTTGAGTTGAATGATCAACTACGCTGCTAAAAATGTGTTTTATGTATACATGGCTACATTGAAACATACACTTGTACACACGCAGTTGGTTTTAAAAAACTTTTAAAATCCCTCAATTAGTTCAATAACAGCACATCTGTAAATTTTTTATTTAAAGCTTTATCAGCTGAGCAGGCCCATGGATACTATTATAACTGATTATAATATTTTTGCACCCCACATACAGCACTAACAAGCCTATGTTTAAACTGACAGACTACCAGTTATACTTGCCCTGTTAAGCAGACATGTACACATGACACAACAGGCGTGATCTGTGTTTTATATCCTTGGATACTGATAGTACTCGGTGAAAAATTATAAATTCTCTATCAGTTTAGTCTTACACTGACAGCACTGCACTGTGAGAAATTATAAATTTTCTGTCAGTCTGTCAATTTAGTATTACACTAATAGTACAATACTGTGAGAAATTATAAATTCACAGCCTGTCTCCTTAGTCTTACGTAAGTGTGTGGATATTGAAACGCTGAAAAATTATAAATGTTCTGTCTGACTAAATGGTTAATGTTATTAATTTGTTGCAAACAACACCGTTGGTATCCTTTATATATTTATTCCAAAAAATATTTTCTTCAGTGATGTGATAGTGAAGAGGTTAAGGTGGATGACACTATTCATTCCATGCTCGCCTTGTGAAACTTCGTTCGGGTTAGAATCCATGCGACGGACAATACTTGTCAGCATTTGTACAAAAACATTATTATAAATGGGTGGGGACAGCTGCAATCGGCTGAGATGTTAAAATAGGAATCAACGGGTAATTGTAACGAATATAACTTGACCCAGGTGAACTTGCCTGCCCTATCCAACCCACTAAAAGTGTTCGTTTTGCACCCATGGATTCACCTTGGGGCGTGTACCTGATTACAAATTAACAATTATAACAATAAATAAATATTAATAAATAATTACCGGTGAAATAGTATATGAAACATTCAGCTGGTTGTGGTCATCTCCTTTTGCTAATTAATTAAATAAATTTATGTTTTTCTTGTTTTTTGCACCATGAGACCACATTTGGGCCTTAATTCGTGTCATGCTTCAGTGATACAGTTGGCCCGTGTTGATTTCAAAACACAATCAGACTTACATACATGGCCTGGATCGGCTTTTGGTAATTAAGAAATCAATATTTTCTTTAAGGCCCCGATGCCATTAATGGACTATTAAAAATACATAGGCAGAATCGTATTAACCATCATGGAATTTCTTTACCTAAAAGATACCATCAAGGATTGATTATGGGGTCAATACAAGGCTCTGATTGGCATTTCTGATACAGGTATGAGCCCCTCCACACCCGATTTGGTAGAAAGCTTGATTTTCAAAATGATTTCTTCCACCCACCCCAAACTAGGTCTGTCACCCTGTCCCCTGCTGCTACACATGTAGTTAAAATTGAACAAGTGTGTATATTCAGCATTGTGACTTGGTCATTACATGATTTGCAAATTCAGAATTTGTTCATTTTAAAAAAAAAAAATTAAACAAAAGTGACTGTCAACTGGAATTTAATGGTCTAATCCTAAATGTTCATAAGTTGATTCAGTATTCTTTGAAAAAAGTAAAAGTATAAACATATTGCAAAATAAGTCAATCAACCTTTCTAAATGTACAGAATAGACAAGACATTTTTTTTATGGACTTTAAAATCACTTGATTCTTGAAATAGCATCTGATTGTAAATCACGCATGACATGTCAGTCTTTCTGTTGATGGTCATCATCCGCTGACTGTTCAAATTTCATTCAGTTAAACTTCTCTTGTTATTAACTGGATCATAATTTGAGCTACATGTATTATGTGCAACGCACCAAGTCATTCATGTGATTGAAACGCACCTATGCGAAGTTGAAATACACATCTTCTGGTGCTAACATTTTAAAACAGTGTTTACAGTGGTAACTGCTTTGATTTCTGCTGAACATCCACTGAAGCAAAGTCTTTATTAGGGAGAGTCCATTTAAGTTTCTAATGGAGGAAGGGGAGGAATATTAGAAAACTATTGTCTTATTCTGTTTTTTGGTATAAAAAAAGGACACTATGCCATTCCTTTCTCTAGTTGAAACAACTTATTGTGTGATGAATGAAATAAAACAACAACAACAAAAAAATATCAGTCATAAATAATAATTTAGCTCCTTACAATTAAAAGGCATGTCCCATACAGTACATGTGCATTCAAAATTGAACTAGTTAGTAGTTGTTTACATGTATAGTCAATCTTGTAACGGGACCATTACTGCTAAAAGACTAAACACGTGGTTTAGATTTAAGTGTAAATTCAGCTTTTAAAACTATTTTTTGTTGTTTGTGTTTTTAAACAAGCTGCTGCTATCTGGAATTTAATTTTCCATACGTCAGAGTATTACTTTTCACATTTAAACAGTAGGATAAATTTACACTGTTCAAGAGAAGCTCAACAAGGTGGGCCTCTCGTCAAGTCAGCGTGAAAGTTTTCTAAATGTACAAAATACACAAGACTTCAAATTAATTTCTATTGTCCATATACATGATCAAATTAAGATCACTGATTGGTGAAATGGTACTTAATTGTTAATCCCTCATGACGAATCAATCTTTCCATGGGTGATCTTCACTGATTGGCTGTTCAATGTCAATCAATAATACTGATCAGCTGCTACACAGTGGAGATGTCATTGGCAAGCCAGCCAAAGCCCTGTGGTGATGTGTTAGTATCTTATTGCTCCGTTGCAGGGTGAAGAGTGGAGGGATTAAGTCCTCCACAGCGTTGTGTGGGGTTCCGAAAATACATGCGTGATGTACTGCACATAATTAGTCAGGACAGCACACTACAACCAACAACAGTTCGCTGCCAATTTGAGTGCCACAATAACAGTCTCGTTAGCACATTTCAACTAACACTGGATTGCTGACAATTGGTATTAATGCCTGGATGTGGATGTTACATAATTATGGTCAGGTTAAAAAATATGACTACTAGCCAGTATGAACAAGATTCATTATCACCACGGTTTGCAGATAATTACTTAAAATGACCTACTGGTAGCATAAAGTTGCAAAGTTTTTCAAGTGATCTCATTTTCCCAAAAGTATATGGAAAAGCAATGTATAGTGTGCAGCCAAGTATTTTTTGCTTAGCTGTATTACTGTTCATGGAGATAAAGGATGATCTTACTTTGAATTTACATCCATTTGATTGGCCATATTAAGAAAAAGTCTTTCAACTGCCAAACTATGCTCAGTGTCAGCTGAAATATGAACAATTAGTTTATCTCATGATAAAATCGTGTGCTCTGGTTGGCTAACTAGTAGGATCTAATTTAGGATATTATGCATTTCCCTATGGCTGAGATGTTTTACTTCATTACTAAAATTAACTTAACCATAATTACTGCAACATGCCAGTATGACATAATGTTACAAGCTGGGATGATGAGATTTGACATCTCCACACTTCTTATTGTTTTTGGTTATCATTATCTAGGAGATGATCGACCATGATGTTATTGCCCAGACTGAGTAAATAATACAAAATATGAAATTAATGGATGGAATGACAGAAATCTGAACAGAGATATAGAATAGAACATGAGCCCCCATATGTAAGATAAAACATTTTAATCAATTACATAAACATAAATGAAACTGAACATGACATTTGAATGATTCACTTTCTCTTAGAAATAGAGTTACAAAATGTGTGTGAAATTTAATTAGTCATTCCGTTATACTGATAGAAACATTTCATCATAGAATCGATTCACTGATCAAACTCAAATTGCCATCATATTGGCATCACCTGGTTTTGCTTCCGGTCTTTTCCCAAATCACTGCTGGTTAAAGGTTGGCATTGCGGTATTTCTTTACCTCTCTCCCTCTTCCTCTAATCATTTTGGGTCATCAACCTGTTGGTTACAGACTGTCTTCTTTTACGGGGGCCCTGAGTGGTCTAAAGCGCTCGCCTGTACGGATCACTGCCATCTCACCTCTGTCTGCGTGGGTTCGAGTCTCGGATTCGGCCAATGTGGATACGTGAGAAAGCTTGCCAGTAGCTTTTCGTGGGTCGGTGGTTCATTTCGGGGTTTTTTCGGGTTCTTCCTCCACCATTAATACTGGTCGCCATGTATAGCCTATCGTGTGCTGAAAAATGGCGTTAAATCCAACAACAACTGTCTTCTTTTCCCATTGTGCCATATAGGTATGGAGCTATGTTTTCCTTCAAATAAAAATATAATATCCGACCTTGGGTTCGATCCCCGGCCGAGTCCTACCAAAGACTTACAAAAATGGTACTAAGAGCTGCCTTGCTTGTCGCTCAGCATTAAGAAGTTAGTGTTAGGACTGGTTGGCCTGGTGTCAGGATAATGTGACTGGGTGGGACATCATGCTACATGTCTGCAGCATGATGCCCCAGTGCTAGACATCACTATAAACTAGCACACTGCAGACATCGTAGCGATATGACTGAAAAACTGTTAAAGCTACGTTAAAAATCCAAATCACATCATCATCACATAATACCCGACCTAAACACAAGTCAGTGTTTTTTCTCCTAGATCGCACAATATTCCCACTCTTTTTATGTCAGATATCATTTATCATAATTCAACTAAACTACGCTGTCATTATTTAGCAGACAATTCACATTCACAAGCTGATTACAGTACTATAAATTAATCTCTTGTTGAGCTGATAATCAGATTCCTCTGGAACATGACTTAATTAGGCCTCTTAATAACTATTACTGCACCCCTGTAGGCTGTAAATCACTAGCTGACGATATCTGTTAACATGTGCCCCTAATACTAACACCATTGGTTCTTGATTGAAAAGAATTAACTGCTTAATTACTCAGTTAATTAACATATTTCACTCCTTGACCAAAATAAGTTACTTTGCTAATTAGTAATTCATTGACAAAGACATATTAAGATCAATTTATACAAATGACACATCATTTAAGACAGATAATTTACTTTTCACAATTTTTATCAGAAGAAATGCATGAAATTCCCACAATTCATGATTTCTGTTACAATTACAAATCGCTAAATTTGAATTCATCCATAGCAACTAAATGTTGTATGGCATTCTTACAACATTGGAATCATATAACATTCCAGACCACTAATTCACAATTATTCTCTGAACTCAAGAACAAATGTTAAGCATGAAGTTAAAATGAATAAATTCAACAAATAATTACAAATTTACATCAATGAACATGCTGCATGCAATTTAGACAATACCTTTGTGCCTTCTCTAGCACTTGCTCACTTATCATCAGAGATCAGAGAATTCCCTCTGTCCTTCTCTGGTTCTGAGTCTCTTCAATTTCCTTGGATAACCTATTTAACGAGAGAAATTACTTATAAATTTTCCTCAGAGTTAAGTTCTGGCTTTCCTCAGAACTAAGATTGCCTAAGTTCACGAGGGGAATATCTTAAAACCTTGAATTCCGCCTGTGACCACACATACCCTCATTCAGCTTAGCCAATCAGGATTACTTCCCTAACTGCCAAAAAAAAATTAACACTTCCATTGAAGTCAGAATAATTATCTCTAGATTACTTGTATTAATAACTATTCAAAAAATATCATTCTATCACACCTGTTTCAAATGGCCCAAGACTTCCTAAATTTTTGCTCTGGTTTATCTTAGCTCTTGTCATTTTCCACTTCTTGACCTTATGCTAACATTGCTCTCTATCTGTCTCTAACTGTTAACCTAGTAGGTCCTAATTAAAATCCACTCATGCTTACAAACAAGAGAGCTTAACCATCACTAGCTACCAAATTTGCTGTCATGCTTTCCCATACGTCAATGTTAATATTTATGTGTCACGTTGACCACGGCATACTGTGAAGTTATCTTTGCAAAATTTTGCACCATCACATATAATGTTACATTAAATTGCATGACATACTAAATCAATTATTGCCTTCACCATTAGCAACATTACTCAAAGAATATTATCTAGTGGTACAAAAATATGCAATTTTTATAGTTGATGTAAGTCAGAAAATGACAAACACCATGATATTTTTAACTGTATCACACACACATTATATTGTTATGCATGTTGTTGTTGTTGTTGTTGTTGTAGGGTTTAACGCCATTTTTCAGCACAAGATAGGCTATACATGGTGGCAGTATAACTGGTGGAGGAAGATCCCTGGAAAACCTTGGGAAGAAACACTGACCCTCGAGAAGCTACTGGCAAGCTTTCTCACGTACCCACACAAGTCAAGCCTGAGACTCAAACCTACGCAGACATAGGTGAGATGGCGGTGATCTGGAACGGTGAGCTCTTTAGACCACTTGGCCACTCCGGGCCCCTGTTATGCACGTAACATTTCCTATATGTTTACACAGTCATATAATTAGACTTCATGACATTACAAATGACATAATCATAACATGCAAAGGTAAGGTGTAATGAATAAAGCATAACAATATATTTGGACATAATTTTATGACACATCGGCAATTTGATCCAAAAATAATAAAATCCTGCATTTGTACTCAAAGTAAATTTATGAACATGTTAAATAATTTCAATCTTTTGCTTCCAAGGCTCACTGACGAGAGAAATTATCCAACTCATTTCATTTGAAATTAGCACGTATTATGATCTTTGATTTAAAACATTCTTACAGAGAACATTTTTGTTCTTCTAATGATTTTATAGTAAGCTTTTATTTTCTTCTCATCCAGTTTATATTGCAGCTATTGGCCAGCTGTTGATTTGAAGTAAAGAATACATATACCTGCTTTGTGCCTGAAATATAAAACTGGTGTGCAATTCAACACTTTTGTAATCAAAATTTATATTAAAACTACTATATCAAAACATGAAGTCCTCTCTTTCTGTGTATATATATATATATATATATATATATATATATATATATATATATATATACACACACACACACGCAAAATTCACTCTGCAGCTAGATCCACAATGAATATGATCAATGTTTTCTCTCTGTGAACAAAGCATAATAGTATGGCGAATTTTTTAAGTTTAATGTTAAAACCACCAATTACAATCATGTAGTTCTGATATGTCATCTGTTATAACCTATTTTAGACCTTCAAAATCTCGAGAATATGATGTGTATGTGAATAGAATCAACAGGAGTTTAATGTGATTGTTATTTTTAAGTTTTGATAGAAACTGTCTCTGTCTTAACTTTTACATGAAGTAATTACTATTGCCAACCAAATTATCATTAAAAGCTCTTTTAAATCTTATTATTACAGTAATTAGTACTGATGAACAAATTTGCAAACAGATTGCCAGTAACTTTTAAATTTCATTTCATTCATTGAATGTAACAAGTATATATTGAAAAATCCTGCAAATTCAATTTGACCAGGGAAAAAATATGCTAACTAGGCAAAAGCCTTGGAACTTTTTCTAAAGTTTGCTTTTTGTAAATTCCTAATGTTCAAAAAGAAGTATCAGAAGGATAAGCAATCTTTATGCCTTCAAAGAAATTAATGTTGCAATTGTTTGCATTTCAGTATACATGGACTACGTGATATCACATCTGTCTTTGTTATTATGTGCATGTACTGCTATACATAATCAGATATACTGCCAGGATTTTATCTAAATTGGGAGCTCCTCTAGTGTCATTAAAAAAAGGGGGGGGGGACGTAGGCATGCCCAACTTCAAAAATCTTTATCATCACCATTGTAATATCAGCCAGTATTTGACAAACAAAATCATCATATGAAGATATATCATGCTGGCAATCAGCCATTTGGGGCTTTTTAGGGAGCCAGTATTTCAAACAGTATGTGCAAAAGTTCTTCATGCAAGGACTGAACACGACACAATACTTCTTTAAGAACCCAATCTGCCAATCAAATTTAGTTTAATAACCACTGATGTCGAGCCTAAGAACCTTGAAGTTTAAACAGTGAAAAAGATGTATGTGAACAAGTACATTAAGCATTAAAACTTAAATAATACAAATTTTATACTGTGCAGAGTAAACTTTAATATGCATGACTTTAAACTGCTGGAGTTCTCACATATCACTGCTCTCCAAGTGTGGATCTTTGTAAAAAGTTTGTGTTATATGTACATCCTTACCCCCTGCAAGCCATAACATGGGAGTCTGACAATTCTGGATAAATAAACCGAATACCAAATTTTGATGAAATCCAGAAATAATTAATGTAGTTCTTGTGACAATAATAAACAATGCTCACAATCAAATGAAAAGGTTGTATCAATTCTAGCTAGATATCAAACCTGCTTGAAATCCAGTGCACGAGTTATTGTTTTGAAATAAAAGTGGGATGGACAAATGTGCATAAAGGAGGGATTGGTTTTAATATCCACTCATCCCTCTTTTCTATGAAAGGAAGAGAACAAATAGCATATTAATGGTGCAGATATGTAGATAAATAAGCATGCATAGGATACTGATAAGAAAGAAAAATAGGTTCATTATATGCAATGAAAATATGAAAGATGATAATACTTACACTAATAAAGAGCCTGTATTAGGGTCTGAGATATCTGCTCCTTGATGGTATCAATATTAAGCAGGGCTTGTGGACTTTGTAATAATTTTAGCAGAAAACTTCCCCCATTAAATATTAAACTGTTTAGAAAATTGAACTTCACAACTGAAGCTTATCATTTCTTTCAACTGCTCATATTTATTGATGCAGAATACAAACATTCTTTTTTATTTTTATTATGAACAAGAAAAATATACTGAAATTGTTTATCATAGGTGCATTATATGATACACTTGGTTAACTATTTTGACTTGATTACCATTACCTATTGTTTCATTTAGCCCCTTTCGGTAACATATGATGTTAAAGTATTTTGGACCCTGTCATTTACGAGCATTAGTACAATAAGCAGTAAATTTTTAAGTGTGAGTGAATGAATTTGCAATATATGCTTACCGACCTCAGAGACATGCTTTATTAACATTCTATGCACATAATGATTGCTTACAGCACACAAGCTGAAAATACAATGAGGAAAAACAAAGCATAGTGTCAGATAAATAAACACACTTTTTAATTAACTCATCTTTTTCAATAATATATATCTACATTAATTTCAGTTTCACTGTTAATAGTAGCACATATGGATGTAAATAAAATTATGATAATACATTCAAATATTTTATAAAAACTAATATAATTATTACAACAGAGATTTTGAGTCAGTGTTGCAACATAAGCGGAGCTAGTTGGCAGCATTTATCAAAATAAACATTTAAAAAGAAATAAAAAGAGCATCTTTTTATTTTAAATCAATTCAATATATCTCCTTATAATATTCATTAACTTTGAAAAAGTAGGAAGCGTTTTTAGAAATGTCTACTTAATGGTCATTCATTGACGGTGGTAGAAAACACAAACTTAACACACGGTTAAATTTTTGCATAACAATATTTAATAAAATGGTTCATATCTTGCATCAAAATTTGTAAATACTAGTTATCGATGATATTATGATACTTGTATGAAATTTTGTAAGTGAATCAGTCAGCAAGCTAATCTACATAAGGATAGCAAACATTAGGGTGACACAGATTTTGTTACCCTAATGTTACTGTCGCCATAATGACTACCCAGTGACAATGAACTGTCACCTTAATGACGGTTTCGCTGTAACGCACATGACTGCCGGTGTTTCTGAACTACATATCTGAGGTAACATACCCTAAAGACACCAGAATAACATATATCATCAGTTATACAATTTTAATTTTTTGCTGCCTCGTTGTAGGATTCTATTGTGTTATATATATATATATATATATATATATATATATATATATATATATATATATATATAAAGAAGAAAGCTGCTATCGGGGGACTTACATGCATAAAACCAATCATTTGGGGACATTTGCTTTTTAGATGGTTTAAACATAATTATGGAATGTTTTGCTTGGTGGCCGCTATTTTCAGTTTTCAAGTTGAAGAACAAAATTAAACCTCATTGATTATTGTCTTCATAATATATATATATATATATATATATATATATATATATATATATAAGTGCCTCCCAATAGTTGTCCCACGATAGTCAAATCCTTTTTGTCCATGCTCATTACCGATCTTTAATGAACAATGTATATATTATACATATATGTACAAACGATGCCATTGGGAGCCTTACTATATACATATGCACCTATTCGGGTACATTCACAAATATATAGAGGGTGTTTGTTTGACACGAGTGATAAACGGAAATATTTCACAGAGTAGCTGAAAAACTCATTATTTTCATGAGCAAATATTCTTTTTATTTTATGCTGAAGCATATTGTCCAACGACTTGTATAACACTGAAGTAGCAGATTTCTTACTGCATCCCGCACGATAATGTCAGCGGTGTACCGTTTTTGTTTCGCGCTGTTTTGTGTATATTTGCACATAAAAGATGAGTAGTTACAAAATGCTCCTTCCCCATTCAAGGTAAAACAGCAGATAAAAACAAAATGAAGAAAAAAAAATATTTATCATTTTTTTGGATTTGAACTCCAGTCGTTTAGTTTTCCAAACAGCCATCTTTACCTTTACGTTATGCAAGCATCGCGAAACATTGAAATTTCTTATATATAATATATATTGACGGCCAGTGAAAAGATATGTTTATTTTCACTCTATGACAACTATTTCACTCGGAAAATTCAGTAATTCACTGCCTGAAATAAAATAAATATATACATTAATGCATTATGTATATATACTGACAAATATCTTACTCCCCTTTACAAAGTCCCTTATTCTTTTGTGGTAACCAAATATGCTATCCTTTATAGAGACTCCATATAGTGTTAAAAACGTTTTGTTATCCTTTATGTTACTGTAACAATTTTCTGTCTCCAAAACAGATACGCAATGAATCAGTATATTTATTTTTTCAAACCCGTTTTAGTAAAATTTATACAATAGCCATTTAGATATCTCGTACACTTTAAATTCATCGTAAATTCGTTTGCACCATTTGATTTTCATGTTTGGAAACTGAACACAAAATCAGTGTCAATAACTGTTCCCCTGTGCAAATGGTAAATCCTTCTGACATTTGAAAATAATCTTTTAATCTTTATATATTTTAAATGTTATTTTCTTTCTGATATTTTCCATCTGTTGACCAAATACAATGCTGTTCCTCATTTAGAAAATCTTTCTCAAAATTACTTGTTTTTTTATGTCTCAAATTTGTATTCACTTCAATGTTGCATTTCTATCATGGTTGTTATTCAAACAAGATAACCCTGTGCATCGTTTCCGTTTATACATAACCATATGTAAAGCTTTCTATCAGCAATAAAACAAATATCTTCTTGTATTTCAATGTGTATGTACATAACAGTTTTGGTACAGTTCAGTTTGTACCTTTGAAATAATATATCAACTTCTTTTCCAAGTGAGATATATATATAATTTTCATCAGAAATTATTTTCTCTGGGGCTAACGGGTAGCCCATGAAATGGTCATGAAAATGTAATTTAATCACCAAATTCACTTAAAAAATGCACCAAGTATCATAGTCAACTAATGTTTTAAAACGATTTCTTCCCATCATGCCTTGCACTGACTCCACATTTGTATGTAATATTATTGCTAATTTCACATCTTATTCCATTCACAATCATCAGGAACATGCCATAATCTGTTACAAATTCAAGTTCTACATCTAATATATCTGTAACCTTGCATCATGTGATAATCAAGGAAAACTCGGAATAACCTAACTTTATCAACTCTTTGCATATTAATATAGAGATTCTATGTACCCATATGCAATCAACCTCAATATGAAAAATGCTATGTCTAATTATTATTAAAAGATTTACTTGTCTAATGAATTTCCAAATAAACCGAAGTACTAATTAAAATGAAGTTCAATAACTTGGCATATGATGTCATATGAGGATGTCCTGCTTAATTGGGATAACTCTTATTATTTTCAGCTTAGATGTACTTTTCATTAGGTGTCATTATCCTCCAATCAAAGTACATGAGTGGGTCCTGATCTTTGATTAAAGGCTTGTAATTGGTTATCTTGGATTCATCACCTCTAATTTGTGATCTAATTAAATTAAATCAAACAATTTTGACAATTGGTAGCACATCGGACCTGGATCCAATTGTTTACACAATACTATTACTAATATTACTAATGCTTTATTTGTAGAGGGTGACTCATGTAGATGAAAGTAATTTTCCCTCGAGGTTCTCTCAAAAAGTATAACACTATACATCATACAAAATGTTAACAGTAATTGCTATTTAGTTCAACACGTCTCGAGCATAATAAATTCGACTAAAATATCATCTCTTCTTAAATACTAATATTTTCTGCAGCCTTTACAGCCTCTGAAAGCTTTTTCCACAGAACTATACCAGAGTATTGGAAACATTTTTAAAAATTGTTTAATGCTTGACTTTGATGGATAAAAGTTTCATATGTGATGTTGATCTCAGCAGGTATTAAATTCTGAGTAACAGTTTAATAAATCCTGTAGGTACTCTGAAGCAGCTCCATTTAGACATCATGCACAAGATACGTCTTGTGAAAATCAATCCTTTCATATATAGTAAGCCATTTCAGTACTGTAAATAAGGCTTTTAGTTTAAACATATTTCATTTCTTAACTGTGTAATTCGAGATTGCAAGTTCTGTAATACAGAAGGTAAAGGATTAGAACGAAAGCCAATGATTTATAATGTTTTTCTCCTTTTGATG
>JAECUM010051230.1:0-16713 GCA_016617855.1 Megalonaias nervosa | reverse complement strand
ACGAGCCTATACGTAACACTACAAAGCCTTGATCGAAACTCGTGTTCATGTATTCGGGTCTAATTAGACCATGTGGAAATATTTTATGAACGTTTCATCCTTTGTAGTGACTGTTATTTCTTTTGAAATATTTTCAAAATCAAAATTTTCATCTTCTTTTAGTAGTCCTTGCTCACTAAGAATCAGTTGTTTTTTTTATCGTCTTCACTGAGTTTCAAGCCAGCAACGTTAAAAATACAGCGATTTAAATTGGACTTAAAACGGTTCGTACACATTATCCTAGCATATCCCAGAATGGCACGTTCAATGGCTTTTCTTAGTACCTTCTCGTGCTCTGTTCCAAATTCCACGAGTTCCGGTACTCTTAAACCAATGGTAGATTCCAATTTACGGGCATCGTGGGAAAAAGCGGACGATATGATTTGTATGTCGATATATCTATATTGGACCTAAAACAGGATGATCACGGGTCTCTGTGTTTATTAATCTGCATTATTTATAAACAAATGTTGTGACGCAATAGTGTCCGAAGTTGAACATTCTATCTATTCTAAGTTTACCTGATTTTGGTTCACAAAGCGTGTTAAGTCAATGTGTTTTCCTTTTGTATAGCAAATAATAGATGGCATCCGAGCTTATGAATGGATGATTTCTTGCACAAATAGGAACATGCTTAGCATTTGAATAAATTGCATCATTTCATCTGCGATTTTATGTCTTCTTGTTCTACTTGTTCTTTTTACGCATTTGATATTTTATTTTCGGATTTGCTTTATATTTCTCTGTGCTGATGGAGACTCTCCATTTATTAGTTAGTCTGCATCTACTTTATAAGGTTGCTTATATTTATAAATTATTCGCAGCTGGTCCGATGTGTCTGGGTTTGTCCTAACAACCCGTTGTGAAATATGATTAGGGAAATGCCCTTGATACCCATATATATAATATAATACAGGTCAGTTATTAAAACTTGTTATTTGTCATACATGTAACTAATATAAATTTGACAAAGATAATGTTTTAAGCCATCACTGTAATTTTGTCATTCTGTTAAATATTACAAATGTTAAGGTTTTAAAGCCACCACTGTGATGTTGTCATACTGACAAATATTACAAAGATAAAATTGTAAAGCCATCGCTGTGATTTTGCCATACTGTTACATTTTACACAGTTAAGACTGTAAAGCCATCACTACAATTGTTGTCATTCTATTAAATAATACAAAGATAAAATTGTAAAGCCATCACACTGATTTTGTCATATTTTCAAATATTACAAAGATAAAATTGGAACGCCATCACTGTGTTTTTGTCATACTGTTAAATATTACAATGTTAAGATTGCAAGGCCATTACTTTTGTCCTCTCCATCTTGGATTACAACTCTAGCATATATATATATATATATTTCAGTGTTCCAAAAACACGTGTACCTTGCATCTAGCCAGTATCATTTTGAAAACAAAGGTATTGTCTATGCTTGATCGTGGGGCGTTAATAAAACACGTCAGTTAAAGACAGAAGGTCCCTCTAATGCAGAGAGGGCCCTTGTTAAGTTTGCAAAGAGTCAAGTTCCTTTGATGAAGAGTTGGCAGTTGTTAAATTTGTTAAAAGTTGAAGGAACTAAAAGTTAACCTGTTCTGTCGACATATGACTTTAGAATATTTCACAACTTGTTGTGTTCATCCTTGATAAAATTCTATCTACATTGTTAACCATATTGGTTGATGTATGAGTTTGATACACAATGATCAGATTGAATTAGTTATGATATAGAAATTAGAAATTTAATATTTTCTTCATATGTAACGTTTATAGTTGCATGGGTATATCTTTTAGCAATTTATATGAGACTAATGATGTAGTAACAGACTTATCATCTATATGCATGGTGTCAGATGAATAATTTGTACAGAATATCAGACTTATACGCTATATACATCAGACTTGTGATCTATATACACGGTATCATATGAATAATCTATACAGAATATCAGTCTAACACCCTATATAGTATCAGACTCATAAACTCTATCAGACAAATGCTCTACATAAAGTTTAAGACTAATACTCTATATGTAACATCCGACTATATAGTATCAGACTTAGCGTTGGACTTCACTGCCCATTCTTATTAACATTTCGAATGAAATTTTCCTTTGATATTTATAGCGTTGGACTTCACTGCCCATTCTTATTAACATTTCGAGTGAAATTTTCCTTTGACATTTATAGGTTACTGCATTTGAATGGGAAAATAAGAATGATTTTTTTAATGCTGCACGACCTTGGAAGTGTAGTATTTCCAGAAAAAAAAGAGTTCATATTTCCCATACAAATGCAGTAACCTTTCTATTATATGCTCATTTTGTTTAACTACCTAAAGCTTAACTTAAAAAAAGAAAAATTACAAGAAACAATGTATTTGAATTCATGCTTTATTCCTAAATAAATTCACAATTTTAGTTTCTTCAATACACAACAACAATATTCATGGGCACATAGCTACGCCCAGTGAACTGTTAACTTCATAGCGGACCGCGCTCAGTCACTCATTTTAAAAAGAAAACCTATTTTGCTCTATCTAAAGGTGACATTTAAGGTCATAATATAAATGACTACGCAATTTCCAGCTGGACAGAATGGAGGAATTTAGTTTTTCTGTCAATCTAGCTAAATTCGGATTATCTCCTTCTGGGTATTTTATACACGATGTACTTGTGACTCTAGGGAGTGGCGTTCACAACAATCTGCTTAACAGTTTCTGTTCTGCCATTGATTATTTGAAATCGTAAGCTGGACAAATACGAAAGTCTTTTAATTTAAATTCTCAAGAAGATGTGGATTAAACATTGTGTTTTAGTGAACAACAAATTCTTATCGTTTTGGAGAGCACTAAATTCTCCTTTGAGATGTAATTTCGGTTTCAAAAATGTAGTTTGAATTATAGGCTTACATATTACCGTACATTTCCGCGATGTGGATCAGTATTTGGAAACAATGTAATTTTTATTATGTTACGTATATGTAATTTAATTACTTGTGTGTTAGTTTCAATTTTTTAAATTTTATTTTATTACATACTATTCTAATGATAACGTTATTCACTGGATTTGAATTTTTTTTCAGTAAATTCAGTTCGGTTCTTTTTAGCCTGATAATTATGCAGTTCGTAGAAACATTGTATCTTTTGGTGACCTAGATTTCAGAGCTATTTTCAGCTATGTTGTAAGCAACCTTTTTTGTAATTTTGTATTATTGAATCTTATAGTAAGATTCGTTCAGTACAATCAAATTCGTCCATAGCGTACATGACAATCGACGTGTTTTGTTACTGCGACGCTTGAGAAATAGCGATCACGTGACCCATCACGAGGGTCTGAAATTGCGTTTTTAGTTGGATTTAATACTCGTATCTCGTATTGATTTTTCAGTCGTACACTATATCTTCGGGCTTAAAGGTATTTATTGTTGCTAGTTTGAATTGAGTTTTTATTTAAAATAATTTATTTTTCTTGAAGGCTTTATCTAGTGCTCATCAGAATTCTTGGACAAAGATATTTACTGAAAATTATTTGGAATTTTAAAGCCGGAATATTATTCTTGGTGATTAAACAAGGAACTGTTGACACCACAACACAAAACAGATTATAGAGGAAGTCATCGCCTTCCATTTTGGAACTTCATCGGGATTCGAACTTTTATTCATTTAGAATCTTTTAGTAATAGGATTTATATTTTAAATTCTAGGATTAATTTTTGGATTAAATTCGCAAACCGTAAAGTCATTTTTTTTTCTTCATATTTTTACCTTGTTTTCTAGGGAAATAAATTATTCTGTTAATTTTACAAAGCTTGTTGGCTTCACTATTTTCTTTGTTACCTTTGTTCGAGATTAGACACGTAACAATTAGCAGAAATAGTCCACAAAGTACATGTTGAGGAGAGTCAAGGTGCTGAAAGGCAAGTACATTTATTATCATGATTGTTACCTGTTGGAGGTGACATATTTGTATGCCCAGTAACTTGCATGATCGTTGTTGGAGGGACCCCAGCCCTCCACAGGGTTATCACAGTAGTCTTCCTTACTGAATCGTCGGTAATTCTCCCCTGGATTTCTGCTCTTTCTGCTGCTCGTTTCATCAGAGTTCCTGGTTGATTAACAACCCATTGGTTTAGGAGAATGCCCGCAATATTAAACATTTTGTCCTGTGCAATATATTTTTATTTATTGTTTTTCCAATTCACACTCTGATAAAAAAAAAATCTGTTTTCTTATATTTTGCAACGTTGGTTGATGAATTTCATTGTGAAAATTGTTTGATATGTGCACAGTACACATTTTATTACAGATTGTTCCCATATTCTTTTTACTTATATATATATATATATATATATATATATATATATATATATATATATATATATATATATATATATATATATATATATTTATTTTCATTCATTCATTATATTATCTGAAGAAAAAAATTACGACTATTTATTCTTTATTAATATTTTTATTTGAAATAAGAACATTAATAGAATCTTTAGAAATACTATTACCATATCTTGGAAGCTTCTGTCAGTTTCTGCATTGGAATTGGTGTCAAATAAAAGGGGCTGTCGTCACCCATTATTTCCAAGTGTCCTCGTTTCCAATACTGCAGGTACAGATGAAAATGGTCTCGCTCCGGTGCTGTTCCAGTGGAAAAATGCGAGGTATTGCTGATCTGTAATCATCGCTCCCAGTACCGTCAAAGGTTTTGCTATCCCTTTTAGCATATTGAAGAGATTGGGTACGGGGGGAATATGTTAAAACTGATACATCTCCAAACTAACTGTCCGTGCTCGTCTCGGCCTCTAAATCCAAACATTTTCCCAAAAATGTAGAATATGGAAAATTCCAAAGCAGCATGCGTGGGAGAGCCCATTTCACCTGCTGAAAATAAAACTTCTTCGTCAGCGTGGCTTATCAGCTCTGATTCTCTTGCTGTTCGTCCAAAAACCAGCCTTCCTCAGTTGCATCCATTTAGAATTTTGGTGCATCGATTGATGTCTGAAATGGGCGGTCTCTAAAAGAGACGGGATGCTACGTAGCCTTAAGATGCCTTTCTGTGCTGTTTCTTATAGAATCTAAAGAGCATGGCTCATAGCTAGAACCATTAGTTATGCGAACCTTTATAAACATCTCGGCTAAATATGCATTTAAATGATCCGGAATGATATGTTCAATGCAGCGTGTCCCACGTTTGTTATGATACAGCCATCACCAGACATATCTGATATCACGTTCAGTCGCCTGCTTCGTTGACAGTTTCTTTTGTGACTGTAAATTTCTCCACAATGTCACGTTTAGCATCATTACTTTCAAATGGCTCAAACAGTTGGTTTACTTCATCCACATACGAATACAATAAATCAAAAGTGCTGGCGTCTGTGTCCATTGTTTATTTACAATAGAAAATAGTTCATATCATTTTAGGCACACGTATCGTGCACAAGCGTGCTGTAAGGTGTTCAATATCGTAAAATACTGCACGATTCTGACAATGCAAAGTTAACGGAGATAAACATGAGCATATAAAAAGATTCACATTTAGTTCAAGTGAAAATGTTTATAAATAGGGATTTGATAAACGGGTTATTATTTCCTGCTTTACACCAGTCTGTGAACAATATTTACAGCTGTGTTCACATATAGCTGGAGAGGAATTGTTTATTTAAAATATCACTTCAAATTACGAAACTATTCATTTACATCTGGACTAGCACACTGCTTTGGATTATTGCGAACTCGTCCAAAATATTTTGGATTGCATCATCTGTTATATCAGGAGATTCAATACTAATGGAATGCATTCAGAACATTAAATATTTTTGTACTTGCGAAAGGATCTTTGAGATTATTTGGGATTTAATTCACAATACTGTAAGTCTCTCTTAATTTTCACTGTATATTGTAGACACATAAATTGCTTTTTGATTTTACTTAAACTGTTGCTTTTCTTAAATTATACATTTTAAGATCTAGAGTCTGAATAGTAGATCAAAATTATGTTCAAGATGTACCTTATACATTTTGCAAATCTGCAATGTGATTGATACGTAGAAGTGCAATCTGACTCAAGTCTTTACCACTTTGCAAATCTTCAATGAAAATGATACATAAAAAAATGCATTCTGTCCCATGCCTTTATTTATACTATTTCACATGCTGACTCATGTTTGAATGTTTTCCATTCACAGACTGAAACATGCCTTCGATGTTACTCATTCACATATGGACTCATGCCTTAGATGCTATCCATTCACATGCTGACTCATGCATTTAGTTTTACCCATATAATAAATGATGATTCAAGCCTCGAATGTTACCCATTCACATGCTGACGCATGTTTTTAATGTTAAATATTTGTAAAATATTGATTCATGCCTTTAATGTTACCCATTCACATACTGACTCGTGTTTTGGATGTTACTTATTCACATTACCAGAAGCTAAATTAACCAGTAATGAATCTACCAAGTATACATGTCATGCCTAACAATTCCCTGCATATTTTGAAAATATGTATTCTATATACATTATTCACTAAAAGCTAACCATTCTGTCTCAACAAAAGACACTTTCACGAGGCCAGAGAAATAACTAGTTCCGTCTTATTAGTTTGCAGTGTTGATGCTAGCTATCATAAACTACCAAAGGTAATAAATACTTTCATATGGAGATTCATTTGAAAATCTGGCATCGTGGGCTGCTTTCAGGTTTTTGTCTCGCCTTTATGGATATCTGCACATGTAACATTTATTCGAGGTTGCAAGGGACTAAACACCTTAACAAATAAAAATTACGTGCGAAACATAGGACAAACGGAAGAAATAATTAAGTCGATATATGAATCAGAGGTATATGAAAATGGGAGAGCTTCAGTGTATTCTAGAGGCTGCCCATATTTGTTTGATGTCGAAGATATTTCCAAAAGAAACAAACGTTCCAATATTGGTGAACGTTTTGGACTCCCATGTTACTCCAATCTTGGTAATACAGAAGATGAAACATCCTCTATCTATAAATCAATGTGTCCAACAAGAAAACTAGCCAAGGAGGAGCAGAAACTATAATTCTGAATAGAGGCTACATAAATAGTGCAAATGAAGTACATAGGATTCTACTGGAGGAAGACGATGTAAGCGATTATATAGGATCAGTGGGTGTTGACATATGTAGTGTGCAAGCACACGATTGTTATGGATGAAATAACAGATGATCACCACAAATAACTTTGTAAGTTCAGCACCATCAAGAAACAAGTTTCATGCAATGGGTTAAACCTGTTTAGCCACACGTTGCCACGGAAGAATCAACCTATGTAGCTGTAGTGATACAATTAATAGGTACAATTCCAAACCGTGAAGGAAATAATGAAAAGTTACAATTATCATTCAAGCGTGCTACTTTGTTTTTGTTGAAGATCTTATCATTACATCAGTTTGGAGATGCTAATGGTAGGCTTGCTAGATTGTTATGCAACTACAGTTTGCTAACTTTCTCATCATTTCTGACTCCTATATTTACTGTGTTCAGTTCCGCCGAAGAAAAAGGCTATGCACAAGCACTAGTTGTTACAAGAAAGGATCTTAAAATATCCTTGATAATTAACGCAGAAGATGAAACAAACCAAGTAACTGTTAATGTCCTGAGGCAGAAATAAAGTGATCTTTGCGCTTCGATCATTGTTTGGAGGCAGTACTTGCAGATGTTGGGCATTAAGAAAATAAATCTATACAAATGGGAAGCTAGATCTTAAAAGAAAATGCCAGGCTGTATCCCTTAGATCCAGTACGGCATGGAAAGACAGGAACTTTATGCTACTGTCGTAAAGTGCAATTATAATCAGAACACTCGACACTGTTTTAAAATTTATCTTTACTTTCCTTCATAATGACCGTATATGCTATGTTTATTGACCTATCGACAGCTTTCGGTCAGCTACATAGCTTACCCATTAGCCATGATGGCTGCTGACAAATCCGATTGCCAGCAACCAGTACATCCTTCTACCATTGCCTGTTTGCCAGTTAGTTCCCAAGCGCAAGATAGGTCATGTAAATCTGACACCTTGATAGATTTTCCTATAAATATTGTAGAGATTCTCCTAATTATGATTACACTATACTGTACCTATTATCAGCCAAATGTTTGGCTTATATTCAATATGTTGGGAAGTATAGCTGTAAAATTTCTCTAAAATAATTTTATAGTGAGTTCAAAGTTCAAATTTGTGCAGTGGGGTCATAGGATCTTATCAATTCTCTCCCAAAAGCTGTAAGCATACATACGAGGGCATCCATCTTGTAACTAACATACACTTTCATAAAAAATAGCATCCCTTTTGATATTCGACATGACAAAAAATGTTGAACACTTGAAAACTATCTTGCAATGGTAAATTCAGAGGAGACGGATGCCTTCCTTTTCAAACGCCGCCAGAAGAACGATGCCAGCAATTGCAGTATGTCCACCATAAACTCTTGAAGATTACATCGCAGTGGTAAATCTCGAAGGCTGAACTCCTTTTCATACGTCGCCTTGAGAATAGTACCATTCTAATATTCAGTATGACCATCGTAGTTAAGAATTTGAAAATTATCTTGCAGTGGAAAATCCAGAAAGGTACAATCTTTTTAAATACGTCGCAATAAACATAGCGCCATGCCAATATTCAATATGACAGCCATGCTTATGCACCAGGAAATTGTCACGAGTTTGGTAAATCCAACGGAGACATCCACATTTGTAATTGAAATGTTAAATTTGCATGAGCAGACAACATTGAGTAAAACAAGCCAGAAATCCACTGCTTATCTAACCCATTAAGATAAACTTAAAATAGCAACACCTAACCCCAAGACGATTTTGATCGTTTTCGACTGAATCTCCTATAAACAGATTATAACTGAATGATATTATTCGTTAACCTCAGTGTTTTAGATGTGTCTCTGTTCGTATTGATAAATATTAGATGTACCTTTACCTTGAGTAAGTATGTAAGAATACTTCAAGTATGACTAACGTATTGGTGCTTTTAAAAGTATATATATATATATATATATATATATATATATATATATATATATATATATATATATATATATATATATAGTATGTACGCTGTATCAATCATATACCACGAGATGTATAAATGTTTTACGTAGATCAAACACATTTTTCACAAGCATCATGCAACAACTTGGAATATCCCCAAGAAGTTCTGTGCGACAATAGTAGCAAGGTCTTTAGACCTTTAATATTTTCCAAAGATTCTATTCTACAGCAACTCCCTCGAAGACCTTTCCTACCTTTAAAATGGTTTTAACATTACTAAATTTCCAAACATGGTGTGCATGCATTGTGCAGCAACTTAGAATAACCCTCATAACTGTGAAATAAAAGTTGTTGGGATATCAGTAAAAGAAAACAATACATTTAGAAGTTTAATATCTTCCAAATATTCCTTTTTTGTGCAAGAACTCACCTCTAGTCCTCTCTTACCTTTAGAATAATCATTTTAAGACTAAATTTCAAAGTATGGCAAGAGAGCATAATGTACCAACTTGGAATGACCCCACCACTGTGAAACATAACTCTATAGGGCAATTTTGAAACCAATTTATACCTGTGATATCTTCCATATATTTTTGTTCTGCAATAAATCTCTTGAATACCTTTCTTACTTTTAATATGGTCTTTAAATGATTAAATTTCCAAAAACGACATACAGGCGTAATGCAACAACTGGGAAAAGCCTTCACAACAGTGATATATAACACTTCGGTGGATAGTTACAATCCCTTTAGATTTTTAATGCATTCCAGATATACCTTTCATGAAACGACCGTCTTTAAGACAGCGGGAAAAATTTTGTACTAGGTTTCATATTGGTGAAACTTTATAGTGGTCCCATTAGATCTTTCATACATTCAAGTTATTCTTTTAGGACTAAAGTCTAAAACTTTCCTTAAGACATCTTTAAACAGATAAGCGTAACTTTCATTACTGTGAAATATTTCCCTACCATCAGATAAAAGATTTCCTTATTGACTATCTATTTTGCAGGTAGATCTGTACAACATTCAAACAAAATGTTTTGATTCAATCTTATCCAGCAACACAAAATCAAACTTGTTACAAATATAATACAAATAAATAATATTAGAGGTTAAATAAATAAATAATAAGAATTAAAGAATAAGAAATAAATCAAAATTTAAATAAATCATTGTATGAAATATTTTACAACCATAAATTTCAAGTATAAATATTTCTTCATATACAATATGCTTTTTCAAATGTATCTCAAGTACAATTATTTAAAAAATGACAAGAAAAAGAAAAATCAGATTAAATAAATATAAACATTCTAAATAAATATATCAATCTTGGAAGTAATTTGAGAAGTACTTAACATTCACAAAACTAAAGAGTCTTTATTCTAAAACTTAATGTGATTTCAGAGCACAGAACACACACACACACACACACACACACACACACACACACACACACACACATGCATGTTTTAACGTCAAAATGGGGTCTTTGACAGCTATCTGAAACTGGGGTCCCGTGTTTCTAATTGTCGTATCAGCAAAATACCGTCAAATGTAACAAAACCTGGCCTTCTGAAATTAGACACACACTTAACTTTAAAGATTTTATTTGGATTTTATAAAATAATAGCTCTTGGCAATTTTGACAGTAGTCCTGGGAATTGGGGATCCGGAAGTCACTAATCACGTGATAACCTCTCGCACCCGAAATGGGGTCCGAAAACACTCACTTGAAACTGGGGTCATGAAGCATATCATCTTAGAATGCAACAATATAATGCAATAAATAATCAGTTTATCGTGTAGAATGAAATGAAAGATGATTGAATTGGTTAGTTCGTATATATGTATTTAATAAAGGTCACCCTTGAATGTACGCCGAACAATCAATCCCTCACCCGTGATGATATTAATTAATAGCAAAACCTGTGGCAATTTGGAATTCACGCTAGATATGGGATATGACTGTTGCCAATTATAGGTATGTGTCTGAAGTTTATGCAGGTTTGCACATTTTAATGACCAGGTGATATCATACCGACATATCGTCCATCAGTATCAACCGATCTGAGGGTTTGATTTATCGGACTAGCTAAAATCTTAACCACTTTGCTGACGGTTGTAAATGTCAGTTTTTTTTTCCATCATTTGTATATTTTCGTGATATAAAAAGAGGGGCTGGACCTTTATCTTGCCCTTTTTCAATGAAGGTCGTAATATATTGAAAATATAACTAAGTTTCAAATCCTGTTTCGGAAAAAATCATACCGGAATACGCACGATCAGTCCGCGATGACGGGTGCCATTATTACCGACCAATTAACGGCATGTAAAGCGTCATAACTGCGAAGAAAGTAAGTTTTGTAAATTTTACCTATTATACCTACATTACGTTTTAGAATAATACGAACGAAAGTTTTTTTTTTTTTTTTTTCAAATATCCGAATTGACGCCAAATAAGAAAAATATGCATGTTACTTCCATTAAGTTCAAATTGTATGGCACATCAAAGTATATCAGTATCATGGAAAACAAAGAAGAACCTCTCTGTCTCTGTCTCTGTCTCTGTCTCTCTTTGTATATATATATATATATATATATATATATATATATATATATATAGAGAGAGAGAGAGAGAGAGAGAGAGAGAGAGAGAGAGAGAATGACTAAAATAATAGACAAGGATATTAAAATTTGAATGTGCTTTTATTGACAATACATAAAAGGATATTATATTATTATTATTATTATTATTATTATTATTATTATTATTATACACGTAAAAGAGTAATTGACACTTATCATATCAATAACATACATATTTCTAAATATTTTCACCTGTTCAGCGTTAGATTGGTTATGTCCAAGTATTATTGTATAATGTCGTGTAGGTATAATAATTAGGCGGTTATGATGCTTTATATTGCTATTATACAGTTTCTCGGATAGCACCTGTTTTGTCGCAGATCGGCCCTTATGTTCTAGAACTGGCCTTTAATTCGTTATTGTGTAAATGTTACAAACCCTCTTGACAAAGGACATTAAATAGTCCAAACCGTCACGTTTTATCAAATCTGCAAATGAATAAAAGTATTTACAGCGGTCAGCACTTTTGGCCTTGCTGAGCTTGTTATAACTGGTCAGCTAAACGCTGACATCAGCAGACTGGTCAAGTCTTAGATCTGGCTGGGACTAGATGTCAAACAGCGACATGGTTTAACAATAAAAAAATATTAACGAAAACTTTAACAAAATTGTCGAAACAGCCGAGAAAATATAACCTTCTCTAGCAAACGACAGAAAAAGAAATGCAGCATTGGATATGATAGATATGCATACATTCATTTCGACAATGAGCTTTTGCATAGAATAGAGTAAAAAGACCACACACACATACAGTGAACGGAAAATATATATATATATATATATATATATATATATATATATATATATATATATATATATATATATATATATATATATATATTCCCTAATTTCATTTAGCATAATATCAGCAACATAGTGAATCTCTTCAATAAGAGTTCTTTTTTTCTTTGTTTCTGTTAATACTTATCGCACAAAATGCAATTGTGCTCACGAGGTATAATCTGTGACAATTCGTGAAATTTATGTCAGGTGGAAATTTTGTCGCCTGTTTAAAGCCGAAAATGTAAACACACATTTAGAAACTGTATAAAATCTCAGGTGCAATTCTTGTTATCTAATAGGATTGTTTGGCATACAGCTACAGCCACAATCCAATATCCAAGCCATTTTTTCACAACTTGCAAGCTGATATGTTGTGTCAATGTTTTGAAATTATAAAGATATTTTTTTGAATGTTTACCCAGAAATGTATTACATCTAGACTACATGTCACATACCAAAACCATACTTCGAGATTAATTGTCATAGCCAGAAATGAAGGTTAAGTGCCATAGTAAGAAGTTTTCAACCAATCAATAAAAGGATAGTTAACAAACGTGAGCAGAGACTCACTCGACATCTTGCGTATGTATACAATAAACAGTTCTAGAGAATTATATCTTCTTCCTCTAACCTTGCAGTACAAAGTCAGCTTCCTAGTTACAAGCAGTTCTGTCAAGGACCCATATCTGTCTACAAATCCTAAAACACTACATCTTATAGTAAATAATGCAGAACATGTAACAAGAACCAGGCGGAGCCGAGTGCCTACCGTCCCGCTTAAAATTACCGCTCAAGAACAAACTGTTCCCTAGGACAGGTTTTCATTACAATTAGATGGTTAAAGTAATGCCCTAAAACCCTTTAAATTGCGGGTGTTCTGTCCCAGTGAGTTTACCTACTTGTTTGTATAAACCTACCACCACCCCTCATTTTATTTCTGGGTAAGCCTATGAACTAAATTCAGAGTACGATCTCGTAGAAGCCATGTTGAAACAGGAAGATGCGCATGCGGTATAATTGAAAATTGAACATGGTGTTCTGGTAATACGATAGAGAATGAATGTCACTTTATATTCAAATATCAGTGTTACATGGGATACAGACGCAAGTAGGCCCTTAATATTACTAGTGACATACAAATATTTGTAGAGTTTTCAACTATTACTTATAACATCATATCACATTTAGGCTTTTATTTTAAAATCTTTTCAAATTCTTAAAACACTTTTGGGAAGTCGGCACCAACATCCCTCAATGGATTTATTGAACATTTTTTTTTTGTTTTTTTTTAAGTACCCTTTCTTACCCAATCTCAATCAATTTCCATAAAAAATATAATCAAATATTTTTGAATTTGTTGCTTTAACTGTTTGTTGCTAATAATGTACTCACCTTTTGTTTTTTTGTGATCGTATTTTTCCTTCTTTTCATGATTTGCTTTTATCGTTTTCTCCAGTTTGTCAGTTCGTATGTGGCAATTAACATATCTTCAAAAATTATAACGATTCATAGTCTGATGATACGTCTAACGTTTTCATTACAATTTGTGTTATTTTGTGATTTGAAGATATTTATTATTTTAAATAACTTAAAAATGCATAAATTATTCCTTTGTTTATATTTAACCTCAACTGAAAATCAAATAATTTCAAACCATTTGTCTGGCAAAACAAGCATGTTAAAGCAAATGTTCGTATCACAGGTGTCAGTCTGTCTTGAGTATCCGTTATAACTGCATTCTAAACAGGGTCCCAGGTCGATGATTCGTCTAAAGCGCTCACATTTACAGTTAGTTAACTGGGATCTCATATCCGTCCGCGAGGGATCGGGTCTCGGGTTCGGATATGTGAGAATGCTTACCAGTAGCTTCCCGTGGATCGTTTGTTTTTACCTGGCTTTCCTCCACCAGTTATACTAAATTTTACTGGCCGCCATGTGCTGCCTATCGTGTGCTGCAAAATGGCGTTAAACCCTTAACAACAAAGCACTCTAATCCTAGCTTAGTCCCTCCGTCATGAAACCTGGTTAAAGTTTACACTGCCACGCCCAAGTGATCATATCAATACTGATACAAAAAATTTCAGGCGTCAAAGTCTCTTTTTTAAACTGCCAGCACATCCTACCTAGCCAAGCGTCGTCGATTGTCTCTTATCGACGACGCATATCTAGTTATATATTATATACAGTACTAACAATAAATAACGTTGCGGCTTTGATTAGAATAGAAGTATTTATGGATAGAACAATGGAAAAACTGAAATTACAAAGCAGTCAAGTAACCAAAACACACGAGTTCATGTATTATTCAGTAGTAAACAAACACACAAAGAAGGCCAATAAAATAAATTTGATAGTGTAAATAGTCACTGATTAACTATATAGCAATTAATAGCATTAAAAACAGCATTAACCAGCATGGACACGGGAAAGAGATGCGATCGGGATGAAATTTTTAACCTGAAGAAGTCAAAACGTTTCAATTGTATATGATCGAATCTGTTCTCATTGCTCAGATATAGAAAGAAAACACTGAATATGATGTTCTGCGCGTTATGTCACAAGCTCGAGTCAAAGAACACTTCTGTAAGCAAAGGTATACAATTTGTATTGAATGTCAGGCCTTATGAACCATACAAGATGTAATGAGCATATACATTCCCCAAAAGCCGAAACAGTTGCAAAATGCAACACCTTTGTTTCTATATTCGACAAAGGACCAAACAAGGCACATGAAGATATGAGGATATTTCACAATGCCTATCAATAATTAACCTTTTTTTTCTAGTCAAGCACTAGCTCTAAACCACTCATAAGTTCGGGCGAGTTGTATCATTATGGGGCTTTTGAACCTTTGTTCTTGATACATGTCAAAGTCTTCTGTAGCCCATGACTTTACCGTCGAATAACACTCATTTGCATGAATTACGCGAGTGCGCGCGTGCCCGCGAAGCAAAGATACCAAGAGGTCCCCCTCCAAAGTTGTGTGGGATAGAAAACATTAACCTACTTCGGTAACCAAACGATTACGAAACCATAAGATTAATCATTACTGTTCCTAATCCCGCAACCATACGAGTGTAGCCTTATAAGCACTACTTGTTTTTGGTCGCTAACTCCTCGGTTCCGTGTCTATGAGCGGAGTTGATGGCTTGCCATTTCGACTAGCACAATTTTAAATTCAGCCATTCTGATCATTTTATCGTCGATTGTCAACTAGTACAGTTTACTTATTGTATTGAAACTGCTTTGTGCCGCCGCGAGAAGGTCCCAATAAATACGTATTCTCGTATAAATCCGCAGCGAGATTAATCTACCAGCACCGCCAGCAAACCGACTGCTATCTATACACCTCAAACAAGAAATCAGATACTGTACCCGTGGAGATCCAACATGTGTCCGTTCGGGTCCACAATCGTAAACAAAAATGTGCAACTGGCCAGTGTGGCATGGAAGATACATAGGCTTCTTGAAAGTCATCAATAATAATCAATAATAGATCACTCTGTTCCATATTAGCTCGAACAAGCTGTAAACCCCGCCCCCACCAACGGTGTTCGTGGGAAGACGCCCAGAATAGCTACGAATGAACAATATGTCACCTGTAATGAACACGAAGGGACGTTAGAGTGCGGGATTCGTAAAGAGAAAATCACAGAAAATCATGGTATCCTTCATAAATCACATCAAATACAAGTATCGTTGCTGTGATCATAGAGGTAATGCTTGGGGTGTATTTGCAATAACACACTGCATCCCAGCATTGATTTCGCGAAGAATTGCCTCACAATTCATCAATGGTGTTATATACATCATCGAGATCATCAATAGGTTCCTATATTAACGCGCGAAACGTAGTCATTGGTCAGCAACTGCTAACATATTATATTACTAAGTCTTGTATGTGATTTTAGTTGATATATTATGATAATTATAACTTAGAGATAAACACGTTTACAGATGCTGAATTCAGGGTCTGTTTTTAAAAAATTAAGAATTTTCTTTAAGTAACCTTGTTTATGAATATAGTGGGAAATTAACTTTTGACCCGGGTTCTGTTATTTTGTCATGGTTATATATATATATATATATATATATATATATATATATATATATATATATATATATATATATATATATATTGTTTGCTTCCAAATGATTCATTCCATA
>JAECUM010051226.1:0-14706 GCA_016617855.1 Megalonaias nervosa | reverse complement strand
GGGTCTTTAATCAGTATCATTGTAATGATGATGATGATTATAATTATTGTTAATATTATTGCTGTTGTTGTTATTGTTAAGAACAGATGCCCATTTTATCCACCAACTCGAATCGTTAAAGTTCAATGTTAGGTTTCTGTTCATTACTTATATCAGGGCAGGTACGTGTGCATTATCTTCCATTCAATTTCACACGAAATTTATTCTCGCCATTACAGACAAAATTGTTTCCACTTCATTGAAGTCTTCCATTGACAACATCATCAAATATACATATACAGAAACGGGTGCAGTCTGGTCATTAAATTGTCTGATAGTTTTGTTAAACCCGAAAACGTCATATTTGTGATGATACCTCGCAATCTTTATCCAAACGTTGTATAGAAAACAAGTATGAAAGCATACCAATATCGTAGTGTCATACTATGCGACATTTTCATTGACCTTGCTGTATAATAATGAATAGGGTGTCTCAAACAGATAGACTGTCTTGTTAAATTTACCTGTTTATAAGACAAGACGTCTGGATGCACGAACAAGCGTCCAAAGCTTGATTTCATGTACTGATAACCCTTAGTGTCTCGTGTTAAACTACGTACATGCATCTGTCAGCAAAAACACATTATTTAGTTAACGGTTTCTGAGTTTTTGCCTTTTGACCACATCAGCTTTCACCAACTTTTCGAATATTCGAAGATACACCAAAGATCCAGTAACATAACCATCAAGATACTGGCGATGCATTTAGTCCTCAATGCCAATAGTAAAGATTTCTATGTACGCCTTTCTAACTTTTCTGTCATTTCAGAATTGATTTCAGTGGAAGTTATTCATATGTTGCCACTAATAATATCCAGAGGTGTTTTGAAATTTGCGTGTGAGCTTTCCTTTAAGATTCTATAATTTTAATAATGGTTGAAATAAGGAATATGTAAGTAGAGACATCGTTAGGATACAACATATAGCTAACATTAGCCTTCACACTTCTCCATGTACAATGGAAGAAGGAAAGTAGATTATATACAACGAACAGTAGCTCCTTTTTTAAGGTGAAAAATTAGAACACAGTATTTGAGAAACCACACACTTTGTCAGAACTAACGTCTATCAGATTCACAATTAAAACAGCACACTACAGTAATCTTAATATGTGACCTTAACTTTCAAGAAAGTATTACGTCTCTGTGGTCTTACAATAAGTTACAGAAAAAGAAAAACCAGGAAGTCCAAACTGTGAATCGGCACTTTGTAAGTCCATTGAATAATTTAAATAAAAGATTCTTCTCAAATTTAATCTCAACACAACTAAACTTAAAGATAGGAATCAATAATCTTTCTGATCTGAACATATATACATTTCCACTTGATCATGTCGCAATAAACATTTCTGAAAAATACTCAATCATCTTAACGGAAAATTTCCCCAAATTGTAAATACATTCATGTCTAGAAACTCCTACGGTCATAATCAAGGCTGGGTCTTTAACTGAAACCCAAATAGACAACATATGTATAGCTTACTAACAAGATGATAAGCAGGTACCTATCAGGACTCTATCATCAATAATGGACAAAGGTCAGGCACATACAATGAATCAAATATACTTAAGAAAAGAATGACAACACATGTACAATTCACATTTCGGGAATATATGTTAGTTTCAGTAATCCTTCCAAGCAGAATAGTTTTGGAAGATTTTGAACAAACTTACACTAGTATCCATACATTCTGATTCTACATTTTATTTAAAATGAGCAGTGTCACTTTTACAGTTTTCACACTGGAGCATAGCTTATATAAACATCAAATTCAGTGCGCGGAAATGAAAAACTAGATTATGTAAATACCATGACGTTGTATATCACCAGGTTTCCAATCTATGCAGCTAAGGGTATGGCCTGATACAGTTGCATATGTGTGTGTGTAGTGTGAGTGTGTACGTGTATTTAAAATGTCTATAAGATCTAGGATGCAGATCATAACATTTTCCATGTTATCAGTTAGAGTAAAGTTCCTAACCCAGGGTCTGTGCTGATGTATATCTAATGTTGCTTCCTCGTGCCCTTCAAATCTATATATAGTTATAGGCTGGGGATCTTAACAGTTTCCAAGTGATGATACAAGAGCAAGTCTCATTTCTCCTTTCCTGCTTGAACTGTCTGATTATTCTCATTTCCTTCAATTAAATATATGGTTAGAAAGTGTGGATCTCAACTGTTTTCAAGCTATGACTCTGGGGCAAGTTCACATTCTATATATCGATATGTCACGTTCTGTCTCATGTCCTTCAGAACCATATATGGTTATTGACTGTGAATCTCAACAGGCTTTCATGTTGTGACCCAGTGGAAGAATATACACAGGAATCGTCCCTGCTCAAGACCAGAGAATGTAGCCCAAAACCTCAATGCATGTGTTATATATCCGACCTTGAAGATAACACAAACCAATTTTTAGATTTCCACCTACAATACTTCAAGTATTTAGACTTTTAGTTTTCATAATAAATATTCGAGACAATGGTCCCAACCCAATAGTCATAATTCAAATTTTGAAAGCACCGTGTATATCATAAGGGTACCCGTAATCATAGTGCTAAGTTTCAAGTCTGTGTCTTTGATGGTATAATTGATACACTAAAGAAAGGACAGACATACAGACAGGTAGGAAGACATAATACCCACCTTTTTTAAAAGATGCATGGGGATAAAAGTCATTGTAATGTTTCTAATTAAACATTATGACTATCGATGATACTAATGAAAAGATTTCAAACATTTTCAAAACTTTGAGAAAAATCTTTCGTTGGCAAATGACATCATCTATGAAACAGCTTTACATGAAATGAGAAATAAAATAAATTCAGTACATAATGCTATAACTAAAACTTATACACTTTACTATATTAGCAGGACTTTTATTTTAATTTTCAATATTAAGTATAATTTTATAATAACTATAAACAGCAGAAACTCAAGTGTAAACATTATTTTCCACCTACCCTCTTAATAGGATGATCCAATTGTCTTATAATGTTTCATAAAATGTAAATCTTCCATTCAGTTGTTATGACTGTAGAAGGAATAGTTGCAAGGCATGTGCAAGTAGTGAATGAGAAAATGTAAAGCACAAAATGAGAACGTATTGTAGATTATTATTGTAATTATTATTATTCTTATTATTATTATTATTACATCCAGTTTTTTTTTACCGGAGACAATGCTTTGCAAGTTTGTGGTTTGCGTGTGAAACTGTAGGAGATTTCATTGTATTTCTGATAGACGATTTCCTTAGATCACTACCTATTCAAAGTCTATTAATTCTAGCAAAGAAAAAAATTATTATTATTATTATTATTATTATTATTATTATTAACATACGTCCCTTCTATCCATCAATTTGATTTTGTACAGAAAGTCCAATTTTAGAACCTCCTACAGCACTTCAACCATAGCATATATTTGTACACGTGCTTCGATATATTAGGGGAGCAGCTGAAGCTCACTTAAACTAATGTCGGTCTCGTGATCCAAAGATCGCGGGTTTAATACCTGCCCACACAAGTCTTGATAGGGGAAGGGCCTCGTACAATGGAATAATACTACAATCAATTTTTCTATCTAATAATGCAAGAAGATATGTCGAAAATAAACAAGCGCTGGATGCAGTCAATTAATCTTTGGGTTTCAATGTTGGTCTAGGACAAACATGCAGAGAATTGTATCCCTTTTCAATGAGAAAATTAATATTTACTGATACGTATCAGTGTTAGTAACTGATTAGCACAGGGAATACGCATTGTTTGAATATGTTTATATTTTTCCGTGTGAACTTCTAGACATTTCTATAGTTTAATAATTCTCTTTCAGGATTCAATTTGTGTGTCGATGCTGAATGACTATTTATCATACCGACGTATTAATAGTTCCAGTGTCAATCAGACTTACTTAGCACCTCCTTATATACTGCCCATGACAATACAAATGTTATTGTTTTTTCCCTGTGACTAATCGAAAGGATTACTATTTGCTGCCAGGCGTGATTGGCTCCACTACATCATAAAAAGAAGTAAATAAAAGATGGGAACAGAATCTGGCAAATTCCACAAAGGTATAGCAAAATGTCAATAAGACGTATATTAATTTTAGGTTTAGAAACCTCAAAAAGTATTAAAATTATTTAGTTGAAATTGTGAAGTTAAACTGCATTTGATAATCAAAATAAGTACGTAAAATTGTGTAATTCTTTGAAAGTAGAAAAATTTTGTTCCTATTGTAAATGACAGTTGGTTCAATCGTGGTAAATAGTAATAGTAAATGATCAGTTAATTAATTTTATGGTGAAAGTTGATTGATTTTCTCATTGTCTCACATATACAATTCACCTGCTTCACCACGATAACTTCCTAAACATGTGAGATACTGACCATTCAATTTTCGTGGGGGTGGGGTGGCTGAGATTCTGTTTCTAGCCGAGATACATTTTTTTTAATTTTTTATCTCAAGATCGTTATGGTTGTTCATTTAATATAATGGATATAAAATGTTGTTATTTTGCTTTTAAAAAATAAGATAGTTTACAGCTACTAGAGAGCCGGAAATGTGAAAATAAAATATATAAAAAATCCCAGACCTCTGCCTCAGAAAATTAAAAAGTTGGTCCCTAATATAATTGCGGTACACATTGGTAAGTATCGCGATATGTTGAAAATACTGCGTACCACCGTACAAATGTTTTCGTGGTACCCAGCTCAAGTAATTTATCTCCCTCTAAAAGTCTCCACTTACTTACAATAAGCATATATTCATAAGTAAGAAAGTATGTAAACGATATGTAAGACATACGTGATTAACATACATATTCAAAACACACGTGACTCTTCTTAGATATAAATCATATGTTTACATAATATATATATATATATATATATATATATATATATATATATATATATATATATATATATATATATATATATATATGTGTGTGTGTGTGTTTGTGTGTGTGTGTGTGTGTGGTTTAAAAGTCATTAAATATTTGCATGATAGGCTGGCGCTATAATTCTCAAAATAGTAGTCACCAAATTTTGCCGTTAAAAAAGAAATACTAGCATGTTCCATTATTTGGTGTATCAGAAAAGGGTTGCGCTATGGAATTTTTTCTGCCGAACTGGTTCCTATTTCTATTACATTGAAATTACATAAGAATACTACGAGTCAGCGATCTCAAGGTAAAGATATGCATTTTGCACAACTTTCAATAGCCGCATATGTTGTGTATAATAAAATGAATCACCGTTTGAAAAATACATGGAGCTCTATTAGCACTTTGGCGACAGTTAGCGCCAAAATTAGAAATATGTTTCTTTGCATGAAAATCTTAACATGCTTTTGTTACGTATCTGGCAACATTACCCATGTACGACTGGAAAATGAATTTATTAAATCCAATTACGAGAAAAGCTCAGACCTCTCTAAAGTGTAAATAACAAATATCTTTAAAACCCTACTTACCTCCCTGTACAAATATCGTGCTTGTTTTAGTAGTCATTAAAATAGTTGCTATAAATGAAATTTGAATGTAGTACAAATATACGTACAGGACAATGGAAATAATATATAATTATTTTAACTTGGTTATTACATCTACATCGATAATATGATACGTTCTCAAGAGACACATTTTTGGCAGATCGTGCAATAGTCGTAGTATCAAGTTCTTCAAATACAAGAACGTCCCACAATATGTCTAAATGGCTTTTAGGAAGGAAGACGTAAGAAGCTATGACGTCATGGAAAGACTGGCTATGGAACTTTCGCACATGAACTACGATAACAAGGTTATCAGTCTATCCATAGAGATATGTTCATCCTCCAGGATGACCAGACATCTTTTCACACTAAAAGCCTGAAATTGTAGCCCTGCTGTATATCTTGGTGTATAATATTGAAATCATGGTGAAAATCGGTATGTCCTGCTAAGTAGACCAAGATATTACTTCGGTATCTAGAACCCAAACAATCTACACAGAAGTTTACTTAGTACACGATAATTTGTTTTATCGCAAACATTGGAATGAAAGTGGTCTCTCAATATTACTCAAATTTATACTAATTTAGACGCGGTGGCAGTAATGTATAACTGAGATTAAGAATCTTCAACAACATGAAGGTAAGAAAAGATAACTTATCTACAAAATCACTAGCATCCCTCCATGTAATACTCTTTTCATCACGGATCATTGAATTGTCATGGGGTATACCTTGACATTGTATTAATATTATATTGGAACTAGCAGTGTTACGAGTCTAGGCTCTAACAGAAAGTAACAAGAAAAGAGTGAAGACAACAAGCTTTGTAAAATTTAACAAATAATTTATTTCCCTAGAAAAACAAGGTAAAAATGAGAAAAAGGACTTACGGTTTACGAATCAAATCCAAAATTAATCCAAGAATTGAAAAATAGAAGTCCTTTTATCAAAAAGTCCTAAATGAATCTGAGTTCGAGTCCCCATGAAATTCCAAGATGGAAGGCGATGACGTATGCGTTGTACTGATGTGTCAACAGTTTCTTTGTTGAATCACAGAAAATGATATTCCAGTTTGGAATTCCGAAATAATTTTCAATAAATTTCTTTGTCCAAGAATTCTGTATGAGCACTTGTATTTTCGAGGGAAAAGAATCACTAATTCCATAAAATAAAAATTCAATTCAAACTGGTCACAACAAAACACCTTTAAGTGTCAAAGATTTAAAGCCCAACTGGCTAATTCTTATGAAGAAAACAGTTATACACTAAGTTAAGACTCAAAACAGATTACCGTATGAGGGTTATGTGGTCATCCTTCCAGAAGGAATATAAATTTGTTACATGATAATTATCACGTACTCCAGGTATGGCCTTGATTCCACTGAATGAATCTTACTCTTAGAATGAATTAAAAAAAGTTGTTTACCCAAAACTGACATTGGTTCTGAATCAAGGTCAGCAACTAGAAACAGTGTTTCATTATTAGTTGTTTATCAAAATTAACAGTCAGGTCAAACAGAACTGAATTAATTATCTGGACAATTTCAAATCCAGTAAATAAAGTTACATTATAATAACATGCAATGGAAATAAAATAAATAAATAAATTTTAAAAAAATTAAACTAACAAACAAATAATTAAATTACATATACATAACAGCATGCTTTTCTACGTCTTTATGTATTGGATCCAAGCCACTTAGTTGCACTTTGGAGTCTCAGCTTTTGAGCAACTTGACGATACTTCTTAAAATTCTTGGGATTTTCTTGCTTAGATTGTTATGTTTATGATATAATATCAGGTTCAAATCGTTGCCATGGTGACAACTACGTGATGTTGATTAATTGTTGTTTTGCCGCACTTACTAATTCACAAGATCCACCATCATTCTATTGGCTTCTTTGAGTTTGGTCTGAGACCTTATGCAACATGACCTCTGTGTAGCTGTAATCCTGGGGGAACAGAGATATTGTACATTTTCAAAGTTGAGAGAACTGAAGTGTATATGTACTGAACATGTGACATATATCACGTTACCGGCGAGCTAGAATGTGTTATCGTCAGATGTGTTGGATATTCTTTGCACATCTTTGATGACCTTTTGAAATTGCATCGTTATTGTTATATGTGATAAACACTTTTGTAATATCGTCGAATGACGATGGGTTCCAGACTATGTTAGCGACATTCCAAATGATGCTCATTCCCGCCACGAGAGACAATCTTTCGTCCACCTCATTGAAGTCATGCGCTGACGTCTGCATCAATTAACATTGACAACATCAGGTGCGATTTGGTGATTGACTGATCTGATAATTCCGTTATAACCAAGCGTCAGAATAGCCATCAGGGTTTTCATACTTGCCAATGTTTCCCCAAACACAATTATCAAAGCCAGAAAACGGTACTATCAGACTCTGGGACATTTCCTTTAAGAAACGTGTGCATAATAATAAACATGATATACAAGCATGAATCAGTATAGTGTGTCTAAGCCAGAAAGTCTTCTGTCTATAAATGACCTGTTTAAAAGAGAAGGTCTCTATTAATATCCTTAGCTTTCAGTATCAATTTATACTCTATGTTGACAAGTCTTTTCAATAAGGGTTTTATCTGGTTTAAAATTTCAATTTTGTTTCGCCTTTTGACCACATCAGCTTTCACCAAATTTAATTCAATAGCTCAAAGTATTGCTCAGACATTAAATTTTCGTTCCAATAAAATGTATTCTGTATAAACATGTACAATATTCTATATTTCTCTGTAAGCTTTTATGAACTTTACAGAACTAGTTTCGCTGGAAAACATTCGTATGATTCTCCTAATGAATTACTCCGATCTGAAAATCCTGGTGGGTATGCTTTTAAACTAATTATTAAACGAGAGAGAGAGAGAGAGAGAGAGAGAGAGAGAGAGAGAGAGATCAGTTACATTCCTTACATATAAACTAAATCTCAAATAGTTACAATCTATGTGCTCGTATAATTCGAAATATCATTCCATGCAGTCCTAGATCAACAGTGACTCGAATAAGTTTGTTTAATCAGCAAACACATTAAAAATTCTAAATTTAAATGTCACTAAAAATTAACCTTTCATCATAATACAATCAAATAAAGATTATTTATTATACTTAATACTTTTCAAACAAGTTCGAACATTTGGCATAGTCGATCCTGTTTCTAAACTACTTTTTTGAACAAAGTAGAAACGTCCTTTGACATTTATGCCTCTCTTTGATGACTGTGATATATGGGCATAATTTAATTATTAATTAGCCACGTGTTTGTACGTTTGTAAATGCTGCGAAATGTGGACATCGGTGAGAATACACAACAGACCGGCGACACACCTCGGAAAGAGGACCTCTCCATTTTGTAATAGCGGCTGCAAAAATAGACTGACACGACCTTACTTATCATTAAAAACTTGAAATAAGCATATCCGAGCTTGTCCCCGTTTAGCCGGTATTTTTAACATCATACCATACACATAAATACCCACGTCCCACTTGACTGAAAATTTCGTGTTTATCCGTCGGAAAACTGAGTCCCCATTCACGCCCATTATCATTGTCTTCATTATCATCATTGTTGATGAGAACTATAATAAAGATCAGTCGACATAATAATCTAATACATAATACCATTCCCTTAATATTTTTACCGCCGTTAGAGTTAAATCCGATAAGTTCAAGTTAAATTCCAAATTAATCTCGAGCTAACTGGAACCAGAAAGAGCTTGTACATACTACCAGTCACGACACTGAACATAAAACAACTTTCTCCGTGTAACTTAAATGTGCAAACCTGCTGAAGTACAAATGACGGAAAAGCAAACTGTGTATCTTAATTTTGCCGGGCTAAACGATAAATTCTCAAATATTTCTCTTCTTTCCTTCCGTTTATTCGGTGATTTTTGTTTCTTCATAATTTCTGCCATTTATCCTGACCCACTTATTTTCTCTATCTTTACTTCGTTTGTTCTGTCTGTCTTTCCTTCTTTTTTCATTTATTTACTTTCTTTCCAGAAACTAATAGCGTACGTCTTTGAAGAATTTGAGCCCAAATTAAATATTATTTTCTCGGGAAACTTAGTCAACATGAGTCAACCAGTAAGTTGCACAAACTCACAATATAACAGTTTTAACTTTCACAGCACTGAAACTGGCAGCTTTTCTTGTTCTACTAATTAAAAAATATATTTGGTCTTCGAAAATTTATTAGTTACAACTGAATTAGAAAAAGCGTTTATTTTGTTGCCTTTCATGAAAGCTAAATCTGATTAACGTATATATGACCGATCGCCACGAGCTATATATCGCTATAATGCGGTAAGATTCTAAAAATGACATAGTAAAGTACATTATCGAAAATATTCGAATGTGAACATAATTCTAGAAACACGAAATGTTGTCAGTATTGCTACTTGAAGAAGCTATCATTTTAGTTAATTTACCAAATAACGATATACGGCGATAACAATCTGTTTACATGACCCCGCCCCCATGCGAGAATTTATAGCAAAGCGCATAATGAACTTGTGTCTGAACAGCCACACCCACACATATCATATACATGTTTATTTGACTCTGACCCTTGCTTAAAGTATTTGCAAAATAATATTATATTTCGAATTTGAATGTTTGATGTATTAATTTTTCTTTTATATAAATTGTAATTATATTTTGCTGCATTTAACAATAACTTCCTCATCCTGCATGTGTAGAATTATTTCCGATAAGGATTTGATGCTGATAAAGTATGTATGTATGCATATATTCATGTGTTTACGTGTTTATATATGTATACATGTATGCCTGCATGCTGCTGTGCATGAGTATATTCACGTGTTTACGTGTTTATGTATATATAATAGATGTATAAGTGCAATTGCCTTCATGTACATATGTTATATATGCATATATGAACATATATGTACAAATAAATGTATAATGTTTTCTAGATGAAAATATGTATGCATGCATGTAATTAAGTATGTATGCACCCACATATGTATTTTAATAGGTAGTTAAATGTACACACACTCGTGTGTTTGCTTATTTGTGCCTACAGCGTGTCCATCGTTCCTTCCTGAGTTACTTGTAAATACAGCCTTTTTAATTTTATAGAAAAATACTACCATCATATTAACCGCTCCGATGGCCTAGTGCTTAGAGCGTCCACCTGGGATGCGGGAGGTCGCTGGTTCGAACCCAACCGAGTCATACAAATGGCGGACGCTCTAACCACTTGGCCACCGGAGCGGTCTGAATGGAGTAGTTGCCGTATACGTTATTATAAATTTTAATAATAACGTATCATTCACACCCCTCTTGCCATGTGATGCTACAATCCTTTTGTCCAGTGAACGCCATGCCCATGAGTTAATGGTAATATAGATTTTATACAACAAATTTTCACGCTATATTTTAAGGATTTAAAACCAGATTATATTTTCTCTTTATCTTTTTTTTTTGGGGGGGGGATTTATATAGTTTTAACATTTCCATCCCTTCTTTTGCTGTAATATATGTATACCTTTGTTTAGAATGGATTATCTTGCAAAAGGTATTATTTTTCAATTCATTAGTTTTACATTTTTTTTAAGTTTTCCTTTAAATCAGCACCATATTGCCAGTAATGTGCAGACCGGATGGTAAACACTGTACAGATAGCTACTTACTAACCCACTCACCCACATACATACATACATACATACAGACATACATACGAAGTGCCCTTAACAAGAGTATTATGGACACATAGGGACGAACAGATACAACCAATTTTGAATTACCATTCTGAGTTTCAATATTTCTCGTAGTTTATTGAGGACCCGTTGTCAAGGTCTTGTAAGAATTTAACTGTTGCATTGTAATTTCATTCGGAAGTCTCATTTTCCAGTGCATTTGCACTTGGATGATCTCTGACCAAAAATTATGACCCTTTAGAGACGAAATTCATTGCTACATCCACCCGCGCTGTAATACAAAATACTGTAAATAAAATTATGGTACATGTATGTTTCGACTACCTTGACGAGAACACAAAACCTAACTGCATGGACAGACAGACGGACATGCGTAACACTGTCCTTCCATATATGTAGCAGGGACAAATATAACAAAAAAAATGAAACCAAACTATATATCAATCTCTGAAATGAAGATAAGTGACCCTACTAACAAGAAACGTTTATACCCACCCACTACCCAGTGACGTCTTAAGGCCTGGGCACACTGGGCAGTTGCCCAGGGCCTCACGCTTCTAGGGGCATCATGCTGCCCATATTGTTAATGAATAGTATGGCCGGTAGGGGGCCCCAGTGCATTGCTTTGCCCAGAGCCTACAATGTTGTTAAGACGGCACTGCACCTACCCCGTAATTGGGTAATTTGTCCCTACTTTGGGGAAAATATACATACGCTTAATACTAAACACAAGTTTTCGTTCAACTTGGGGCCCCGGGTGACCGAGTGGTCTAAAGCGCTCGACAGTACCGATCACACTCATTTCACCTCTGCCCACATGGGTTCGTGTCTCAGGCTCGCCCTCTGTAGGTATGTGAGAAAACTTGCCACTAGCTTCCCGTGGGTCGGTGGTTCTTCCTCCTCCAGTTACACTGGCTGCAATGTATAGTCTATCATGTGCTGAAAATGGCATCAAACCCATAACAATAAATAATTCGTGGAACTTGCACAATCTTTCCGAGGGACTTGTAGTAGGCATGAACATAGAACCACATGTGGTAAAGAAATGTCGGCATGCTGCACGTGCACAGTATGCCCAAACAAGGAGTTGGAACTCTATACACTTAAACATTAGTTTCACAAGTTCTGTGTACGGAGGCATAATATGAGTTAAGGATCATTAAACCACTTTGGTCATTATACCATGTATTCCGGCCACACTCCTTCAAATGAGCAGAAGGCAGAGTAGACACTGTAATGAATTTTAACGGAAGACGTACAAAGGCTGCATTGTTAGTTACCAATATTAAATAATACCAATAATAAAAAATGATCTGTTCATCATTATTATTATTATTATTATTATTATTATTATTATTAGCTTCTACTGCTTACTAAAAGGTATTGACCATTTCCAAGATATTCAAAACATCCACTGAATTGACCCCTTAATAATGTCACACGCGCTCTAAAGAACAGTTGCAAAGAATGGAACACAATAAATTCAGGCTTTGAAACAAAATTGTATTCCGTAACGAGTATCAGCTACCTTGCAACTGAATATTTTAATAACTGATCTTCGTAAGCGCTGAATGCTTTAAAGGAAACACCCGTTTTCTTATGATTACAATCGTATATTAACATGAGAGGAAGTTGGAAAACTATACTTTCATAGACAGTTACACCAAGAGCCTAATATGGACAAATCATAAAGAGAAATGCATACAATGCTGTCGTGCATTTCTGTGCACCTAAGGTTTCCGTCTCCAATACTGAAGCTAAATGCGTACCGAATTCGACCGATTGACGAAAATAAAATACTCCAGGGCTTACCATTTGAAAAGAGGCAATTGTCACCAGAATATTCTGTTCAAAACAATATTAATTTTGGACACACGCGATACCACCCCCGTGTTTTCATGACTCGCGATATGTCGGCCTATTCTGCGCACAGCTTTGAAAAGATGTAATATTTATCCATCGGGCAACGGAAATGAAAAACATTACTTTGGACTGTTTCTGTCAGCAGTTCAGTCGAGTAATTAGGTCAGGTTTATAGCTAGTTTTACAAAATTCAACGTAACAATGCCAACAAATGGCAAGAGATACTAAGCAAACTAAACCGATCTTGTAAAAAATTAGTAAAGTTCAAAATTTTATTTTAAAAAAAGTTATTATGTGGAAGAGAAACAACAATGAATAGGATGCAATGTGTTTACAACGTCTTGTTTATGGGGAAAAATTAGATTTTAGAAACAGACTATACGCCGGGGAATTTTTTGAGAATCCCGTTCTAGGGGCAGGTTGACACGTTGGGTAGCAGACGATTTTGTACGTGTGGGACAACTTCTTGCAAAATTGGAAACTTGGACTAAAATGCAGAATTCTTTTAAGGTATACATTTCCAACTTTTATATAATGTATTTATTTGTATGATTCTAAAAGATACATAGTAAATAGGATTTTCTGGGTTACAGGTTCAAGAAGGTCATGGAGTGGGTCTTCAATGTTGACATTTAGAAATCACGTTTTCATCTGCATTCTGAGTCAAAATACGGGATATTTTTGTACACTTTATGAATATCACTTTCATTAATTAAAATACGATCGTTCTTTCTTGATACAAAATGGATTTTTGACCAAAAATAACACGTGATCCAATGTTTACATAAATGACGGATCGTTGCGCAGAATTACCCGACATGCACAATTGGCCGACATGGTGGGGGTATTTATAGATAGAAAATAACCCCGTGTTCTAAAGGAAACATAACATTTTTTCCGGTATATATCACTACCCAGTATTTTATATCATAACCAATTTAAAACATTGAGATACCATTTTACAATGTACAATGTTGCCTTTCAGGTACTCAGTAGTCTGCCTATTTGTATTTTTCTATTCCACCTGTCAGCGCGTTTAATAAATCAAAATTCTGTTATCTGTCAGATGCACGTGACTGTCCAATGTACAAGATCCCAAAACAGAGATTTTACCAGTTTAATTACTTCTAAAGATGCCTTATAAAACAAGATGCAATGTAAGTTTACATCTAGAAAGTGTTAACCCATGCATTGGTCTAAAAATGACAAAAATACCTCGTAAGAAAGAGGCACCATATCAACAGGGAAGTTGTCGTATCATTTTCAAACACAAGAACGTGAAAATGTCATAGCTTCTATATTCTCCAAAATCTTTGATGAATTTCCACTGATTAATCATTAGCGATGTAATAAAAAAGACGATAAAAATATAAATAATCCCCGTCTTCTAAATGATTAAACATGGGACACAATTTCAACGAAATCCTCTCTGCTTTCCCTTCTCTCTCTCTCCCTCTCTCTCTCTCTCTCTCTCTCTCTCTCTCTCTCTCTCTTTCTGGTGGCCTAGTGGTTTCAGCGTCCGCCTCGGACGCGGAAGGTCGCGGGTTCGAACCCCGGCCAAGTTTTACAAAGACTTATAAAAATGGTACTAACAGCTG
>JAECUM010051225.1:0-14334 GCA_016617855.1 Megalonaias nervosa | reverse complement strand
GTGTGTGTGTGTGTGTGTGATCGTGAGGGATGTCGCCGATGAAAATACAATCGCTATCTCTGTAAGCATTAATTGTTATGGATAGTGATGCCCACTGTTGATGCTCCCTCAACGGACGGGCTCATTGGTGCATATGTTGCCTGCACGGCCTCTACCTCTTCGTTTCCATCAGAATCACTGTCTCCATCAACATCACTTGTTACATATGGTGGTGCCACTGTTGATGCTCCCTCAACGGACGGGTTTATTGGTGCATCTCTTGACCGCACCGCCTCTAAATATTCCTCTTCATCAAAATCTTTATCTGTCAGCATCAGTTATGGATAGCGTCGCCACTGTTGATGCTCCCTCAACGGACCTTCTCATTGGTGCATCTGTTGCGAGCACTGCCTCTACATCTTCGTTTCCATCAGAATCACTTTCTCCATCACTTGTTACAGATGGTGGTGCCACTGTTGATGCTCCCTCAACGGACGGGCTCATTGGTGCAACTGTTGACTGCACCCCTCTACCTCTTCTTCTTCATTAGAATCGTTATCTCTGTCATCATCAATTGTTATGGATGACGATGCCACTGTTGAGTCTCCCTCAACCGACAGGTTCATTGGTGCATCTGTTGCCTTCACTGCCTCTACATCTTCATTTCCATCAGAATAACTTTCTCCATCAACATCACTTGTTACAGATGGTGGTGCCACTGTTAATGCTATGTCAGATGACCGGCTGATTGGTGCATCTATTGCCTGTACATCCTCTACCTCTTTCTCTTCATCAGAATCTGTATCTCTGTCAGCATCAATTGTTACAGATAGCGATGCCACTGCTGATGCTCCCTCAGAGGAGTGGATTAATGGTGCAGCTGTTGATTGTGTAGCTTATTTATTTTCAGATGGAGAAACAGTAAGTAGTGGCTTCCATAGATCACTGAATTAGTTCCTTTAAACACAGATACAAAATAATCACGTCATAACTTATCAAAGATGTCAAAAAATGAATTGGATATTGAATGAATTTTAAGTTCAATTCATACTAAAGTCAATAGCTAATTTTTGGTTATTTACGGCTGTATATAACTGTGCATGTACAAGACAAGGATTCTATATTCTGTAGAAGACTATTCTCTTTTCCATCGTTGTTTGTTTTCCAAATATATTTGAAAAGTTACTACTCACCGATAGCGATTGTTATGAACATCAAAGCTGCAGGATTCGTCAATATCTTTGCAATAATACGTCTGTGGAAGAAAAGAATAAGAAGAACAACACTTTTTGTAACTCTACCAAGATGTCTTTTGTTTTCACGTATAATATATTATTTTTTTTATACAATAATAAACTTATTATTATAATAAACGTATGTAGCTTATGACATTTTGTGAATACGTCTTGAATCTAACATCCATAATACAAATGTATGTATCCCTCTGCGAGTAAGGGGTTGTAGAATGTGCCCGCCGTGCCTCGCTACGTGTCGTAAGAGGCGACTAAGGAGAGGCAACCTGTTTGCCGTGGGTTGCGATCCGTGTCGGAGGAGGAAAGGATCTTGGTAGTTGAGCAGAGGCTTTCCGATGCAACACACTACTTTGGTCTCTACTTCTTCTAGACGGGTGGTCGGTATGAGCCCGGTCTCGACAAATCGGCTGTTCACGTCGAGCCCTAGGAGGTATTTAGTTACTCGCACTCTTTCTTTATCTTCCTCCTTGTATCTCTCTTGATACCACCGTTGCCCCTACATTCTATCCCTTTAAATTTCCCGTTCCAGCGTCTTAGAAGACTTCTTAGAAGGCGGTGGCTCAACGGGTCAATCGGGAGGTAATTTTACCGACTGAGTATATCTTACTGGATTAATGAGGAGGTGAACTTGCCTACTGAGTATAACATCTGTGTATCTCTGACACTTCATAAGTGTCCCCTTGTTGGGCTCCTTGGTGGGCGGGGAGCACGGGTGCTGAATATTAAATACACAAACATGGATATTTCCAAAAAAATTAACTAAAGCGTACCAAAAATTGGATCTGACTCGGATGACGAACAATGTGGTGCGGAATCATTTCCATCCTTCATGGTTATAGAATCTACAGATGACTCAAAACCGCTAGCCTCACTGTCTCCGTTTATTATTGAGAAAAACAATTGCGGGTATAATTGGTACAGCAAAAAGTGTAAAGAAGTTGAAATCGGGCTGCCTAATTGTTGAATGTGAGCGACGGAGTCAGACAGAGAATACCCGGAAAATTAAGACATGTTTCGATATTCCGGTGACTTCATTCGCTCACACAACACTCAACTCGTCCAAAGGCGTGATTCGATATCGGGACTTGGCCGGAGTAAGCGACAAAGGATATCATCGAAGGGATGAAAAACGAAGGTGTCACTGCATTTCGCAGAATAAGTATTAAACGTAGTAACAATCTGCAGGACACCAACACATTCTTACTCACCTTCAAGAAGCCAGCAGTACCCTGCGTGGTCAAGGTTGGCTTTTTGCAAATGAAGTTTGAGATTTACATACCTAACCCCATCGATGCTATAAATGTCAGAAATATGGCCATCACGAAGATCGTTGCTCAAATAGTCAGATATGTGGCCGATGCGGAGACCATTCACACCAGGAATCTGAGTGTAGAGAAACTCCGCATTGTGTCAACTGTGGAAAAGAGCACCATGCCAATTCCAAGGAATGTGATACCTGGAAACAGGAGAAGGAAATACAGAGGGTTAAATACATATCCAACATTCCCTACACAAAGGCCAGAAAGCTTGTACAGGCAAAAACATCACCTACTGGCCAACCCATCTCTGTAGTCAAAAATAATACCAAAGCAACGAAGGACGCTCAAACACAGACACATCCACCCGAGTCAACACCTCGCTCTAACATCCCCCATTACCAAGCACACAAAACCACGGCGTCTACCCAAACAACTTTTAATAAGACCCCACCTCCGAAGTCACCAACGAGTAAAAATAGATCTCACGGAAATAGGCAGCAAAAGGGGTACTTGTACTTGTATCTGTGCATGGGGAAGTATGAGAGAGAGAGAGAGAGAGAGAGAGAGAGAGAGAGAGAGAGAGAGAGACAGAGACAGACAGACAGAGACAGAGAGACAGAGAGAGTTTGAAGAGGTTTGTTTGTGATAAGTTCGTTGAATGGATGGTGGGCTTAAAACAATTTACTACTCTTGCGTTAAAAGACAACCAGTCCATTTGATAACGCGAGTGATGTAAATCGTAGAATATTATTCAGCCGTAGAACACGTATAACTGGAATATTAGATAATGAAAGCAAACGTGATGAATTGACATTCAGATATTTTAAGAGCCTTATTCTCGGCAAGTGTTTTTAACGGTAAACACAGTTCGGCTCTTGTCATTATGGCTACAAATGTGTTTTGATTCACATTGAATATAATTCACTGATTTTTGGACGAAATAAATTATAGATGGGAGAGACCGACTCATATGATCTTATTTTATAGAACATTATTACAATATGGCCAGGAATATTCTTGTAGAACATTTAACTTGTAATTAGCGGGTCGGGCATTTGTAAGAGTAATGCTAATAAATACCTTTTGTGCATTGTTTACTAAAACGTTTCCTTAACAAAACTTATGTAGGGTTAGGTTAGCGATAAGGGACCGACCCAAGTTCTTTCGTTAACATGTGTCATCTGACTACCACGCTTTCTGAATACAAAATATAAGATTTGTGAGAGATATACAGCGATTAAAAAGGCCGAGATTGTGTATGTTACTGATACATCGTATGAAATCTAATAAAACGGTGACATATTATTTATGATCTATATGGTTAGGAATTTATACTTATGTAGGTGAATTTGCTTCCAAGCAGACCGAATGTGAGAATAACAAATGATATAACCGAACATTATTACGTACTAGTTCTACGTTTCTGAACATGCCCCCAACCCTCCTCCCAACACGTGCATGTAACTTTGGTACTATCTAAGCAAGCAAAGAAAGTAAGTATTACGTGGGAATATATAACTTAGTGAAATCCTTTGGCATTATCTTTGCAGAAAGTAGATTGTAAGCCTATTACTGACTCCCAATAGCTTTGTAGTGAAGGAGTAACCTTTTTAGTTAGGATTTTAGTTTTTCGTCTTTTAAAACCCAGAACGATAGGTTTATTATGTTCTAAATTCAGTCGACCTGCAATATGTGGAAACGGTAGATGGTATAGCACTAGACTTATTGTGCAGAAACGAAACTTTGAAAAGGCGGATCAGCGATCAGACATCATAATGTGATATGTTATGCCATATGACGGAAGTATACATAAAACTAACATGGACTAAACACAGCCTACATGCGTATCTACCTTCTAAGGGAAATTGAAAAATATGCTGTGGTAACTAAAACTGTGACCATTTGAACAATCACCCGAGATAAGAATTTCTTTATCTTTCGGCTGTTCAACAATAATATTAACTAATTATTTCTTCCCAAAGACAACACGTTTCTGGAATAATTTACTTTCTGACATCAAAGCAAAGACTGAAAACGTGAAACACTTAGAATGAACCTACTTTCAGTGACCTGGACATCATTTATTTGAATATGTTTAATGCTTTTCATACCCTACATATTCTCTGCGAACATACTGATAACTATCCCCATATTTTCTTGCAGTCCTAAACCATGTGTGATTGTTGGAAGAACGAATCAATAGAAGAAGCTGCAGCCTCCTTCTGTTTAGACAAGATTTTGAATGAAATGCAGAAATAAATACTATTTATGTATGTTACGTAAATTAGATGATTCTCTGCGCTGCTTAACACCTTAGCCTATTTCAAACCTAGTGGTGTGTATATTTAATTATGTGCTTAACTTTTGTTTTGATTTTAAGTTGTGCTTTAAATAATGTAAGCAGCATATTTACATAGCTAACGTTTATTAATTTTGCTAATTATGGTTTTATGAAAATAAAATGTATAGACAAACTTTTAACAATCGAAATGGAAATACAGTTCGAATGAGTCACATATGGGTCAAGTGAAAATGTGTATAAACTAAAAGCACTTAATTGCTGTCTTACGTCAGTCTGTGGGAATCCATTTTGATCACAATTTACCAATGCGTTGATATGTAATTCGAGAGGAATTGTTTCTTCAAAATATTCATTGAAATTTCTAAAGTGTTCATTCCCTTTTTGGCTATGAGAGCTCATTCACTGTTGGACTAATACACCCCTTTTGGATTATTCTAAACTCATGCAAAAACATTCTTGATAGCATCATTGTTCTTTAGCAGGCTATTCAGTTCGATTGGAATTCATTCGGAACAGATTATACGTTTAGACATGTGATATTACGTTTGATTATTTGGGATTTAATTCACATTACTGTCAATGTCTTTTGAATTTTCACATTGTTTTGTAAAGGAATACATTACTTGTTGATTTTACTTAAATTGTTGGTTTCACTTTTTCATGTTACATACTTTAAAACCAATAGTCGTAAGTCTATTCCGTTGATTTTCAAAGTCATATCGTGTGTATACGACCTTTGACGTGTGTTGGTCTGACACTACTAGCAGAAATAAATTCCTTGTGGATCCACAGAGAACTCTTAAAAGGTAAATTTGATTTAGGAAAGTCCACAAATTAGTAAATGTAAATCCTGTTTTGAAAGACTTTAGTGATAATTGGAATAAATGAAAAGAAGAATATGGACAAAAGGATGTGACAGCTTTGTAAGCTAACCTAAACTGGCCACATTGTTTGCACAAAACAAAAAACACAACACTTTGTTGCTCCACTTCATTGTCACTTCGACCTTTTAACTTTTCTGGATAACATCCTGAATTAAATTTAATGGTTTCATCCATCAGTCGTTATGTTTATCTCAAACTTAGTGAAAGTTATCTTCTGTAGATTCAGTATTGAAAAATTATCGCTAAGAGAACTCTAATAGGGTGATTACAATGTATGTTTCATATGAGGTAGAGAAAAAGATATATACTTTATACTACATGGGAACTTCCGGTATTGTTTATCGTGGTAGAGTGTTGTACATTACGAATGATTATTGCTATTTATAGATGCTTCCCGACAAGGTAACTAGCAGACGATATTCTGCCCATTTTACCTGGACGACGGGGAACGTTGCAGTTTCTCCTATATACGATCACCAAAATTTACCATTTTTAACAAGGCACACTGAAGCAAAGTCAGCTTGTAGATCACACATATAGATATTAACAGAAAGCTTGATTTGCGTTCTGTTTTTGTGTAAGTTTCGTAAAAGTATCTTGAGATTCAATGAATTTCTTTTCAGCTTCCAAACATCATATACCCCCTGCGGGTAAGGGGTTGTAGAATTGGCCCGCCGTGCCTCGCTACGTGTCGTAAGAGGCGACTAAGGAGAGGCAACCTGTTTGCCGTGGGTTGCGACCCGTGTCGGAGGAGGAAAGGATCCTGGTAGTTGAGCAGAGGCTTTCCGATGCAATACTACTACTTTGGTCTCTACTTCTTCTAGACGGGTGGTCGTGATGGGCCCGGTCTCGACAAATCGGCTGGTCACGCCGAACCCTAGGAGGTCTTTACTTACTCGCTCACTTTCTGTATCCTTCTCGTTGTATCTCTCTTGATACCACCGTTGCCCCTACATTCTATCCCTTTAACTTTCCCTTTTCCAAGTCTTAGAAGACTTCCTAGAAGGTCGTGGCTCAACGGGTCAATTGGGAGGTAATTTTACCGACTGAGTATGTCTTATGGGATGAATCAGGAGGTGAATTTACCTACTGAGTATAACATCTGTGTATCCCTGACACTTGAAAAGTGTCCCCTTGTTGGGCTTCTTGGTGGGCGGGGAGCACGGGTGCTGAATTTTAAATCCACCAACATGGATATTTAAGAAAAAAAAAATAAACTCAAAGGTACCAAAACTGGATCTGACTCAGATGACGAACCATGTGGTGTGAAATCATTACAACGCTTCATGGTTGTATAATCTACAGATGACTCAAAACCGCTAGCCTCACTGTTTCCGTTTGTTATCGAAAAAACAATTACGGGTATAATTGGTACACCAAAAACTGTAAAGAAGTTGAAATCGGGCTGCCTACTTGTTGAATGTGAGCGACGGAGTCAGACCGAAAATATCCGGAAAATTAAGACATGTTTCGATATTCCGGTGACCTCATTCGCTCACACAACACTCAACTCGTCCAAAGGCGTGATTCGATGTCGTGACTTGGCCGGAGTAAGCGACAAAGGATATCATCGAAGGGATGAAAAACGAAGGTGTCACTGCAGTTTGCAGAATAAGAATTAAACGTAATAACAACCTGCAGGACACCAACACATTCTTACTCACCTTCAACAAGCCAGCAGTACCCTGCGTGGTCAAGGTTGGCTTCTTGCAAGTGAAGATTGAGATTTACATACCCAACCCCCTTCGATGCTATAAATGTCAGAAATATGGCCATCACGAAGATCGTTGCTCAAAAAGCCAGATATGTGGCCGATGCGGAGACCATTCACACCAGGAATCTGAGTGTAGAGAAACTCCGCATTGTGTCAACTGTGGAAAAGAGCACCATGCCGATTCCAAGGAATGTGATAGCTAGAAACAGGAGAAGGAAATACAGAGGGTTAAATACAAATTTAACATTCCCTATCCAGAGGCCAGAAAGCATGTACAGGCAAAAACATCACCTACTGGTACATCCTTCTCCTCTGTAGTTAAAAACAATCCTAAAGCAACGAAGGACGCTCAAACACAGACAGATCCACCCGAGTCAACACCTCGCATTAACACCTCCCCCCCCCCTTACCAAGCACAAAAAAACACGGCATCTACCCAAACAACTTTTAATAATACCCCACCTCCGAAGTCACCAAAGAGTAAAAATAGATCTCACGGAAATAGGCAGCAAAATGTGTCAGATGACCCCATCAAACTCTATGACAGGTTTGGGGACATTGAGAGCACGGTGCAGAGGTTACTGCTCCGTGTCCTCAAAGTAGCTCCAGACCTAACAAAAAAATCACCCCCATACTTCCTCCAGAGAAATAATCATACAGACTGTTTCCGCGAAAAGTCTAAACTAGCTCCAAAATCTCCACTCTAATCTTATAATGAACAACACCATCATACAATGGAACTGTCGAGGACTTAGAACAAATTACAATGAAATTATTCTGCTATTAAAAGAATATGATCCAGCAATAATATGCCTTCAGGAAACCTTTTTAAAAGATACGGAGAACATCACACTTAAAAAACTACTCCCTGTTTAACACCTACTTACAGAACGTTGACAGGGCCTCAGGAGGGGTTTCTATTGTTGTGAACAATAGAGCCCCACATAAAATCATCCCTTTAAACACAAATTTGCAAGCCATTGCTGTGAATGTCACTCTACATCGAGTGATGACATTTTGTTCTATTTACATACCACCAAACACCAACTTATTACCAAATGAATTAGACACGCTTGTTCAACAACTTCCCGCGCCATTTGTTTTACTCTGTGATCTTAATGCCCATAACATTTTATGGGGATCAAATTACATAAGCGACAGGTGCAAGAAGGTTCAATACTTTATTACTTGACACGACGTGTGTCTATTTAATACCAAGTCTCCGACGTACTTGCACCTAGGAACTGGTACATACACATGTATCGACTTAACAATTTGTTCTCCTTCACTACTTTTGGATTATAATTGGAAGGTCGTTGATGACCTTCACAGCAGTGATCACTTTTCAATCTCTCTTAAGAACACCAAAGTTACAATTGATGACACGATTCCACAGTGGAATTTAAAGAAAGCAGACTGGGCCAAATTTGAAACACTTTGTACAGCTAGACTTAACAGGAATACCGTCCTAAACGATATTGATCCTATTCGACAATTTACATCCGTCTTAATTGAGATTGCACAAGAATCCATTCCTAAGTCCTCGCCGAATTGTAAAAGAACCCAAAAACCGTGGTTCACTAAAGAATGTAAAGAAGCCAGAGAAGCACTGAAAAAATTTAATAATCGTCCAACGCCCGAAAGTTTAACTCAGTACCCTCTTGTTCGGCAAAAGCTCGCCGCACCATTAAAGAATGTAGACGAGCATCATAGAAAAATATGTTTCAACTTTAAACTATTTTTCCTCCATAAAGAAAGTTTGGGACACGATCAGCAAAATAAATGGGATAGGAAAATACAATTCTTTCCGACATCTGAAAATAAATAATAACAATTTCAATAGCAAACATGAAATAGCTAATGGACTTGTCCTTAAGAGTTCTTCTGGAAATCTTCAAAGATTTATGGATTACTGGTAATGTACCAAAACTTCGGAAAGAAGCAACAGTAATACCAATTCCCAAACCAGGCAAAGACAGCGCAGATCCTAGCAACTAATGACCTATATCATTAATTATCTGCGTTCGCAAAACAATGGGAAGAATGATCAAATCTCGGCTTGTATGGCATTTGGAAACCAACAATTTAATATCTCCTTTCCAAAGTGGCTTTCGTTATGGTCGTAGTACCAATGATCATCTGGTTAGACTGGAAACATTTATTCGCGACGCTTTTATCAAGAAGGAACACTTAGTAGTGGTTTTCTTTGATCTGGAACAAGCCTATGACACAACGTGGAAGTACGGAATACTAAATGACCTGCACGATCTGGGTCTAAAAGGCCAATTTATCATCAGGGAATAAGACTTGCCTTGGGAGCATTTAAGACATCCTCGTGTGAAAGCCAACTCGTTGAAGCGAACGAACCACCTTTATCACAACGTATAGAAATGCTTTCTGCACAGTATGCTCTCAAATTAAGCTCAAACCCTCTGAACCCTGCTTTTTCGGCTGTATTGAACCCAAATCTAAAACCTTATATGACAATAAACCAAACGTCACACCTACCTTTGGCATTAGAATATTACCATGCCTTGACAGTACCAAAAATGAACTTTCCAGAATTCTGAAAACGACCGTCTCCGAAATACCTCCCTCGCTACTTCAACAGCCAAAGGTACTTTTCACGTTACACGATGGAAGAAAATCGGAGACAAACCCTTCCATCTTCCACAACTCTTACCATGAACTCCTCGCCCAATTTTAAAATTATACAAGAATATATACTGATGGATCAAAATATGGAAAAGGCTGCTGCAGCCTTCGTTAGTGCAAAACACACAACAAAAGTTCGCTTGCCAAATGGTACATCCATTTTTTCAGCCAAAATCAGAGCAATAGACCTTGCATTGCAATATATTGAAAGCAAGCGTATTTTAAATAGCATCATCTTCTCCGGTTCACTATCAGTACATCAGTCACTACATACTACAAAACTAGAGAATCCATTATTAGCTAATGTTCTCCTTAAAGATACTGAGCTGAGTACCTCACACAATATAGTATACTGTTGGTTACCCAGCCATATTGGAATTAAAGGTAACGACAAAGCAGACCGCGCTGCTAAAATGGCCCTATCACTAGAACCATCTCATTTTAATACACCGTATATTGATTTTAAACGTAGTATCAAAGACTGTTTACGTCAGAAATGGCAGGCACCATCGAATGATGCCGTGAATAACAAACTTCATGCCAACAAGAAAACCCTAGGAGAATGGACTCCTTCCTACAGAGCCGTCCGTAGGGAGTAGGTAGTTATTGCAATAATTCGAATCGGCCATACTTATTTAACCCACTCCTACATACTAAAAGGAGAAGACCCACCAGAGTGCGTATCTTGCAATGAACCATTCACCGTTAAGCACTTTATGTTGGAATGTTTCGACCTCCAACCTACGCGTAATCATTCTTACAATGTGCATGACATTAGAGAACTCTTTGATACAGTTAGCATTCGTTATATTATAGACTTCCTGAAGGAAGTAAATATTTATCATAAGTTATATCTTTTATGTTATCACTTTAAACAGTTTTATGTGCTATATATACCGTCGCTAGATTGTAATTACCTTTCATCTCTTTTCCTTGTCATACATCATTTGCACTCCCCGTTGATCGGGAAACGTTATTTATCACCGTTACCATTTTATCGTTTTACCTTCATCTGTTTGGTTTCGTATCGCTGGTCGATACGTAATCTTTTACCACTTTTAAATAATGAAAGATATAACCTTTTGTATGGCGCTAAATAGCCTCATACTGCTGGCGCTCCGTAAAAAACATTCAACCAACCAACGATCCAAACACCATATAAAGTCAACGGTAAATCTGCCCGCTGACCACAAATATGGCGGCAGATGACGTCATTCTGGAACTATCTATGTAAACAAGTGAAATTGAATGAGATGTTGCTGATATTAAGGAGGAATTCTAGATGGTTAGGTTTGAAATGTAGAAATAAATAACATAATGCTAATCATTTAATGCACATCATAAACTATTTTTGCCAGGGATAATGGCTGCTTCTGTACACATTTTGTATTGGAATCTGAAATTGGACACTCGTGCTAAAAATGTGAGATACTTAAATGACATGGACAGGTACTGAATATACAAAACGTTTACTAGTGTGCTTACATGCTGAGTCTTCCGCGTATGAGAAACTTAAAATAAATATACTGGCTGACCAAAGAAGCGGATAAAGAAAATAGTGGCTATAGTAAGACGGGATGAATACGAATTCCTATGTCATCATCTCCAGCTTTGGAGTAGCAGAAACTATAGGGACTGGTTTAGAGGAAAGTACAAGAGTAACTAACGCATTGCAATTAATCCACATTGACCTAATGCTGATGTCGTTGATTGGTTCTCCTTGAGATACATGAAATATGAATGTTCATGAAACACGTGAAACAGTGAAAACATTTAGAGTGTAATACACATATGAAAATACAAAATTAGCACTGGCGTGAGATATATATCAGAGACATAGTTTCAATATAGTGCAGTTAACATTCTTGAAATGTCTCTACATATCCACAGATCTTGTTAAGTGTCCATCGGGAACTGAAACGATGGAATTAGATCTGCTGTTGCTATAAAAGCTTACATATCATACCCTCTCAAACAAATTATTGGCAAATCGAGTAAATGACGGAGACACTGAACTTGAAATCAGAAAAATACCATGTTTTGTGAGAAAGAGATTCATCAAGGTTACTATATTAACATTTTATCGTGATGTTGCTCCTTCTGTTGCAAAGAAGTGTGTATAGAGAAACTGATGATTGGACATCTGCATTTAATTATATTTCTATAATTAGAAGATTATATATCTATCTTCGTTTAAGTAAAACTGAAATCTATTATGAAGCGAGCATAAGTCCATTCAACACCTTCAACTATTTCCGTTTCAAAATCATGAGATGTGTCCCATCCAGACCACATTGATAACCTTGCGTTCCGACAATGGCACAAGAGATAGTTAAAGCTGAAAACGATGTATACATTCGTCAAATTACCACTCGGTGGTAGTTTTAATGCCAATATCACGTACGTGTCACAGTAACGCTGGTACAATGAACGTTTCGAAAATGACACAATCGGTTTTAACAAAATAAAAAAGAAACGTATTACTGATTTATAGGAATCATACATTTCCTCATATTATGTCAATACCATTTGAGACACATGTGCAACAAGGTAACCGGGTTGGATATCGGATTTATAGCAGTATACTTTTGATGGTGATACAAATACAATGTTGACTGATGAATGACTTTAAAAGGAAAATAATTATGATTAAATCGTGCATGTGTAAGATCCAAATATTGGACTATTAACACAATCCGTACTAAACCAATAATGCAACATAAAATGTGAATACAACTAAATAATCTTACACCGTAAAAGGACAAAGGTTAATGATGTACAGTAAATTCACACGACCAAAAGAATGATGTGTTTTACTCAAATAGTAAAAATGATGTATTTTACTCATATAGTAAAATGTATTCACTCAAATAGTGAAAAATGAGGTACTTCTCTCAAATTGTAAAATGATGAAAACAAAATGGACATATATCATACACATCATCTTTATAGTTCCCGAAACACTGGGTATAACAAACCTCAACATTAGCCCACGACTAAATGATTACATGCATGGAGTAACACAAACATACGTCGTCACTGGCACACTTGGCTACCAGTCACACTGGTCAATGAAGCAGTCAACATTTCAGGTGGTCACCGACCACCACTCATTAAGTTCTTTATTCGGTCTATTTTATTATGTTGAATTATTTTTTTTTTTTTTTTTTTTTTTAATTTGGAATAATTTTCATTCCATGCATGCATAATTCGATTGCGGTAGAGACACAGGTTTTTAATGAATTTTATCCTAATATTGCATACTCCATGTCACTATCTTAAAGAACAGGTCTAATTATTGTTTAATTTAATATTGCTATAATAAGAGGAAAGCGTGACTAACCAAATGTGCACTAAATTACCTAGCCATGTGATTATTCCTTAGATAAACAGCCAGCTTTATTGCATCGATACAGTTTGCGTATATTTGAAGACATTCATTCGTTGTAGATCGAGACGGCTTAGTATCACAATAATAGTTGAAAGAGCACTTTTTGTATGCAAGTTTTAATATCAAGACTATGTCTATGTGGTCCTCTCTTCATGAAAGATACATACAAACTACAAGGCATACTACACCTATGAGTTTTAATTTTAGTCAAAATATTATTGCATTGTAATCATAATTAACACACTGAGACAAATAGTCATTACATTTACATTTTTAAAGATTTAACTCTCTTTTCCTAGAGCAAATTTTGTCAAAATCGATAGAGGTATGTTGTACAGGGAATTACAACTAAGAACGTATTACATGTTGATCAAGGAAGTAGATTTATTTTTTTCTTTTTTTTATCCGAAAGCTAAACCGCTCCCGATTGTAAATATTAAGGTAACTACTATGCAACAATACCAGTGTACTTAAAACCATTATGCTAAGGCAGTCTAGCGACAAAACCAGTATCCACAAACATATAAAGTGATTGCGTAACATTTAATGCTGAAGTTGCCACAGGCGATTAACCAAAGAAAGTTGGCAAACGGCCAGCGCAAATATGTTCCACCCATCCCCAGCATACACAAAGGAATCTTTATAAATGTAAATTTAGAAATTTCTCTAAATTTAATTCATGTGAAAATCAACATTTGTTTCTGAATCTGGGTGCTTTTATATATTTCGCAGGAAGAATACTTTTATTAGCAATACTAATATTTATGTTCCAATTTGCAGCATATATGAGTGGAACACTTTTGCTCATATCATCGATGATAAATGATATTGTTTTCTTAACACAGTTATGGTAAATGTTTCGTTTCCAATATAACAATGTGTGTTATACTTCGATTT
>JAECUM010051224.1:0-27115 GCA_016617855.1 Megalonaias nervosa | reverse complement strand
ATTACTCTCAATATATTTTAGTGGAAAATTACTTTCAATATAATTTAATGAAAGTATCCTTGTAATACAAATTAGAGAAAATTTCAATCTTGATAATTTTACTCAAAAATTCTGTCCTAATAATAGTGGTGTTTATATTTTTCTTCGGTATGTCTTGGAGACAATGTGTACATTAGTAACTGAACTGCTGTCTTGTATTCCTCGACTGTTACCAATGGGCATAGCACTTCCGCTGTAGCACGTGCTTTTCGCATGACGGTATATGCTCAGATCTACACAGCGGCAACAGAAGCTCTCCCTTCCGTCTTGTTTACGCATACCACATTAATTGATATTACCAGCAATATGTCCGTCTCTTTATATATCTGGAAAATTGTCATGAAATAGGAAAGACATCATCATTCGTATTATTCTTATCTTTGGCAAAGAAGCATTAGTGCGTGAATCCAGTGCGAATGGACTTGACCGGGAAGGAGTAATCTGTAGTATAACCTAGAACGGAACATAGTTCAATTGATCAGTCTGTTTTTTTTTTTTTTTTTTTTTTTTTTTTTAAATAACGAAAACAAAAGTGCATTTGCCCAAAGACATTTAAACTGCATATTTTTTATATTTTCATTTCTCAAATCAAAGAATGTGGCTGTTTTCATTGTTTTCGTATACATCTTGAAGATTGTCGTACAGTAAGAAAGATTAATCATCCACATCCTTCCTGTGGGTACGACGAATTCGTGTGAATCTTGTGAATTTTACGAGTTTAAATTAAGTTAGATTTGCATGTGTTGAATGATTTACATTAAAGGTAAAGAAAAATGGTCTGCTTAGCTTTGTTAGGTCTTCGAGATGCATGGTGTAAATTGATACTGCTCGCGCAGTCCTTGAATGTTAAAGATGGATAAGCAGTGTCCCTCCGCAGTAGCACTTGATTTGTGCACGACGATGCTCAACAGTTATGCTTAACTGTACACAACCCCAATAGAAGTTCCTATCCGCCGCATTTGTGCATACCACATGCATGCCTATAGTGCCACAAACTTGGCATTTGCAACCAGATTCATACTACGGGCATGACTATACATTTAGCAACATGTGTCTGAGTAACAATACTTCAGTTATTTTTGTTGACTGTGTAGCACCAACTGTAGGTTTTGCCATGACAATTTCCGCACCTTTTTCTCGGCCGACTTGCTATTAGCAGCGGTATGGCTGTCATTGTCCTCGTGTATGTCATAGTCAAAAAGACTATTCATCCAAGACGAATTCGTGTGTGAAATCAGTGCGAGTGAACAAGAAGTACTAGTGTATCTTATTTTGCCTCTTCCACCTGATGATTCATCATACTCTCTTCCTCTACCTTGTTCTGCTTGTTCTTTTGCATGTTGCCTAATTGGCTTTGTCTGAATGTTTAGGATTTCTCTGCGAATAGAGCATAACAGTCTAAACATTACATTGTAATGTTCTGAGGATGGAATTTGTCCAAATAAATGGTTGACTTTCCATTGATACTCGTCACCTGTAAGCATTTTATTACGCTCCTTGTAAAATTCAGTACAATCTATATTCGCTACTGCTGGTGTGGAAACAAAGTACTTCTCCTTTAGTGGCCATATCTTGCTCCAAAGATATTCCACAAATTGGCGTGTTTCCTTCATGTGTTTGTCAAGGTATGCAACAACTGTATTTTTTATGGATTGATGTGGAGTTTCTTCACTGTTGTGCAGAAGGCCCTGAAGAAATTTATGGACATAAACTCCTTGGGGCAGAGGAAACTGCACTATGTTGCTGATGCTCTGCTCCATTCTTTCTACCACTTCTAAAAAATGAATGTCATTGTCACTAGACATTTCGTCACTGGTGTCCATTTCTGCTTATAAATGTCAAAATCCAATGGGTAATATATCAGAAATGTTATGGGATTGCACACAACATGACAAGTCAGCTTGTTCCGGTAGTGCCGTCTGCGGGTCCGGGGTTGTAGAATTGGCCCGCCATGCCTCGCTACGTGTCGTAACAGGCGACTAAGTAGAGGCAACCTGTTTGCCGTGGGTTGCGACCCGTGTCGGGGGAGGAAAGGATCCTGGTAGTTGAGCAGAGGCTTTCCAATGCAACACACTACTTTGGCCTCTACTTCTTCTAGACGGGTGGTCGGGAAGGGCCCGGTCTCGACAAATCGGCTGGTCACGCCGAGCCCTAGGAGGTCTTTATTTACTCGCTTACTTTCTTTATCTTTTTCCTTGTATCTCTCTTGATACCACCGTTGCCCATACATTCTATCCCCATAACTTTCCCTTTCCTAAGTTTTAGAAGACTTACTAGAAGGCGGTGGCTTAACGGGTCAATTGGGAGGTAATTTAACCGACTGAGTATAACACCCGTGTATCCCTGACACTTGAAAAGTGTCCTCTTGTTGGGCTCCATGGTATGTGGGGAGCACGGGTGCTGAAGTCCTAAAAAAAAAAAAATGGAAAACTCCAAAAAAAATCAACTGAAGCGTACCAAGACAGGATCTGACTCGGATGACGAACCATGTGGTGTGGATTCATTTCCACGCTTCATGGGTATACAGTCTAAAGATGCCACAAAACCGCTTAATGTACTCTCTCCGTTCGTTACCGAAAAAACAATTATGGGATTGATTGGTACACCAAAAGGTGTTAAAAAGTTTAAATTGGGCTGCCTACTTGTCGAGTGTGATCGACGAGGTCAAACAGAAAACCTCAAGAAAATGAGAACCTTTTTCGATATTCCAGTGACCTCGTTCGCCCACACAACACTCAATTCGTCCAAAGGCGTGATTCGCTGTCGTGACTTGGCTGGAGTCGGCGACACGGATATCATTGAAGGGATGAAAAACGAAGGTGTCACTGCAGTCTGTAGAATACGTATTAAACGTAATAACAACCTGCAGGACACCAACACCATTATACTCACCTTCAACAAACCAACACTACCCAGAGTGGTCAAAGTTGGCTTTCTGCAAGTAAAGGTTGATGTGTACATTCCAAATGCACTTCGATGTTATAAGTGTCAGAAATATGGTCATCATGAAGACCGATGCTCAAAAAGCCAAATATGTGGCCGATGCAGAGATCATTCTCACCAGGAATCCGAGTGTAGAGCCACACCGCATTGTGTCAACTGTGGAAAGGAGCACCACGCCAATTCCAAGGATTGTGATACCTGCAAACAGGAGAAGGAAATACAGAGGGTAAAATACACGTCCAACATTCCCCATCCAGAGGCCAGACAGCTTGTATAGGCAAAAGCAACCCTGCCTGGCCCATCCTTCTCCTCTGTAGTTAAAAACAATCCTAAATCGACGAAAGACGTTCAAAAACAGACAGATCCACCCGAGTCAACACCTCGCTCTAACACCCCCATTACCAAGCACAAAAAACCACGGCATCTACCCAAACAATATTCAACAATACTCAACCCCCGAAATCGCCAAAGAACAAAAACAGATCTCAAGGAAATAGGCAGCAAAAGGGGTCAGAGGACCCCATCAAACTCTATAACAGGTTTGGGGACATTGAGAGCATGGATGCAGAAGATACAGTTCCATGTTCTCAAAGTAGCTCCAGACGAAACTAAAAAATCATCCCCGTACTTCCTCCGCAGAAATAATCATAGATTGTCTCCGCGAAAAGTCTAACCTAGCTCCAAAATCTCCAATCTAAACTTAGAATGAAGAACACGATCATACAATGGAATTGTCGAGGACTTAAAGCCAATTACAGTGATATTTTCCTGCTTTTAAACGAATATGATCCTGCAATACTATGCCTTCAGGAAACCTTTTTTAAAAAGATACGGACATCACACTTAAAAACTACTCCCTGTTTAAAACCTACTTACGTAACGTTGACAGGGCCTCGGGAGGGGTTTCTATTGCTGTGAACAATAGAGCCCCACATAGCGTCATCCCTTTAAACACAAATTTGCAAGCCATTGCTGTGAGTATCACTCTACATCGAGTGATTACATTTTGTTCTATTTACATACCACCAAACACCAACTTATTATCAAACGAATTAGACACGCTTGTTCAACAACTTCCTGCACCATTTGTTTTACTCGGTGATTTTAATGCCCATAACACTTTATGGGGATCAAATTACATAAGCGACAGGGGCAAAAGGGTCGAAGATTTTATTACTAGACACGACTTGTGTCTATTTAATACCAAACCTCCGACGTACTTGCACCCAGGAACTGGTAGAAACACATGTATCGACTTGACAATTTGTTCTCCTTCACTACTTTTGGATTATAATTGGAAGGTCGCTGATGACCTTCACAGCAGTGATCAATTTCCAATCTCTCTTAAGAACACCAACGTTACAATTGATGACACGGTTCCACAGTGGAATTTAAAGAAAGCTGACTGGGCCAAGTTTGAAACACTTTGTACAGCTAGACTTAACAGGAATACCGTCCTAAACGATATTGATCCTATTCGAAAATTTACATCGTTTTAATTGAGATTGCAGAAGAATCCATTCCTAAGTCCTCGCCGAATTGTAAAAGAACCCAAAAACCGTGGTTCACTAAAGATTGTAAAGAAGTCATTAGACAACGCCGAGAAGCACTGAAAAAATTTAAAAATCGTCCAACGCCCGAAAATTTAACTCTACCGTATTTTTCGGGCCAAAGCTCGCCGCATAATTAAAGAAAGTAAACAAGCCTCAGAGAAAAAATATGTTTCAACTTTAAACTCTCGTTCCTCAATAAAGAAAGTTTGGGACACGATCCGCAAAATAAATGGAAAGGGAAAATACAATTCATTCCGATATGTAAAGATAAATAACAACAATTTCAATACTAAACATGAAATAGCTAATGTACTTGCTGATTGTTTCTCAAAAAATTCCTCATCGTCTAATTATTCTGAAGCTTTCCGAAGATTAAAAGTTCAAAAAGAGAAAATACGGTTGACATTAACATCGAATAACTCAGAAAGTTATAACCAACCGTTTTCATTGTCGGAGCTTATGGAATCTTTGAATAAGGCCCATGATACATCCGCTGGGCCTGACGAGATATATTACCAGTTTTTGAAACGTCTTCCAGAACCATCCTTAACAGTTCTTCTGGAAATCTTCAATGATTTATGGATTACTGGTAATGTACCAAAAATTTGGAAAGAAGCAACAGTAATACCATTCCCCAAACCAGGTAAAGAGAGCGCAGATCCTACCAATTATAGACCTATATCATTAACTAGCTGCGTATGCAAAACAACGGAACGAATGATCAATTCTCGGCTTGTATGGTATTTGGAAACCAACAATTTAATATCTCCTTTCCAAAGTGGCTTTCGTTATGGTCGTAGTACCAATGATCATCTGGTTAGACTGGAAACCTTTATTCGCGACGCTTTTATCAAGAAAGAACACTTAGTAGCGGTTTTCTTTGATCTGGAAAAGGCCTATGACACAACGTGGAAGTACGGAATACTAAATGATCTGCACGATCTGGGTCTAAAAGGCCGACTGCCCTCGTTCATATCAAACTTCCTCTCAGACAGGGAATTCAAGGTACGAGTGGGCTCCACCCTCTCTGATATGCATGATCAAGAGATGGGTGTGCCCCAGGGCAGTATTTTATCCGTGACGCTTTTCAACATAAAAATTAATAGCATCACCAAGTGTCTGACTCCCGGTGTGGATTGCTCCCTATATGTTGATGACTTTTTAATATGTTACCGATCCAAGGACATGCATACAATTGAAAGACAATTACAGCAAAATATCAAGAAGATTCAAAATTGGGCCAATACTAACGGTTTCAAATTCTCGAAATCAAAAACTGTATGTATGCATTTCTGTCAGTTACGAAGACATCACGATGGACCTAAACTCACGCTGGACGGAACACCTATTCCAGTTGTTGAGGAAGCAAAATTTTAGGTATTGTCTTTGACAGAAAACTGACTTTTATTCCACACCTGAAGAATTTGAAAGCTAAATGCTTGAAATCTCTAGATTTACTTAAAGTAGTAGCGCACACTGACTGGGGTGCTGATAGGAAAGTCATACTCAGTTTATACAGAACATTTATTCGCTCGAAACTTGACTATGGTTGCGTTGTCTATGGTTCAGCTAGGAAGTCCTATTTGAAGATGCTTGACCCAATTCATCATCAGGGAATAAGACTTGCTCTGGGAGCATTTAAGACATCCCCGTGTGAAAGCCTACTCGTTGAAGCGAACGAACCACCTTTATCACAACGTTGAGAAATGCTTTCCGCACAGTATGGTCTCAAATTAAGACCAAACTCTCTGAACCCTGCTTTTTCGGCTGCTTTTGAGCCCAAATATAAAACCTTATATGACAATAAACCAAACGTCACACCTACCTTTGGCATTAGAATATTACCATGCCTTGACAGTACCAAAATTGAACTTTCAAGAATTCTGAAAACGACCGTCTCCGAAACACCTCCCTGGCTACTTCAACAACCAAAGGTACTTTTCACGTTACACGATGGAGAAAAATCGGAGACAAACCCTTCCATCTTCCACAACTCTTACCATGAACTAATCGCCCAATTTGAAAATTATACAAGAAAATATACTGATGGATCAAAATACAATCAATCAATCAATCAATCAATCAAGAATACATACTGATGGATCAAAAGATGTGGAAAAGGCTGCTGCAGCCTTCGTTAGTGGAAAACACACAGCAAAAGTTCGCTTGCCAAATGGTACATCAATTTTTTCAGCCGAAATCAGAGCAATAGACCTTGCATTGCAATATATTGAAAGCAAGCGTATTTTAAACAGCATCATCTTCTCCGATTCACTATCAGTACTTCAGGCACTACATAATAGAAAACTGGAGAATCCATTATTAGCTAATGTTCTCCTTAAACATACTGAGCTGAGTACCTCACACAATATAGTATACTGTTGGTTACCCAGCCATATTGGAATTAAAGGTAATGACAGCAGACCGCGCTGCTAAAATGGCCCTATCACTAGAACCATCTGATTTTAATACACCGTATACTGATTTTAAACGTAGTATCAAAGACTGTTTACGTCAGAAATGGTAGGCATCATGGAATGATGCCGTGAATAACAAACTTCATGCTATCAAGCCAACCCTAGGGGAATGGACTCCTTCCTACAGAGCCGTCCGTAGGGAGGAGGTAGTCATTGCAAGAATTCGAATCGGCCATACTTATTTAACCCACTCCTATATACTAAAAGGAGAAGACCCACCAGAGTGCATATCTTGCAATGAACCATTCACTGTTAAGCACTTTATGTTGGAGTGTTTCGACCTCCAACCTACGTGTAATCATTATTACAATGTACATGACATTAGGGAGCTCTTTGATACAGTTAGCATTTCTTATATTATAGACTTCCTGAAGGAAGTAAATATTTATCATAAGTTATAGCTTTTATGCTATCACCTTAAACAGTTTTATGTGCTATATATACCGTCGCTAGATTTTAATTACCTTTCATCTGTTTTCGTTGACATACATCATTTGCACTCCCCGTTGATCGGGAAACTTTATTTATCACCGTTACCATTTTATCGTTTTACCTTCAACTGTTTGCTTTCGTATCGCTGGTCGATACGTAATCTTTTACCACTTTTAAATAATGAAAGATATAACCTTTTGCATGGCGCTAAATAGCCTCATAGTGCTGGTGCGCCGTAAAAAATTCAACCAACCAACCAACCAACTATAGTTAATAGGGGGGAAAGTACAATCCTAAGTTCAGGTATGGGGGGGGATAGAAACCAGGGCCAATGCAAGAACTGGCAAAAGGGAAGGGAGTTTATCCTAACGACGCTAATGGGAAAAACACTAGAATTAAGCGAACAAAATCAAGAGCAACCCTACAGAATTCTTATTCCTTATTTTTCAACACTGAAACTCAAAACACTAAGGGTGGACAAGGGAAACCCACACCACTATACATATTTCGGAAAACCAGGGTGTCACTACTAAGTCCTAACCAGCCATATATGCTGGGACGGGACTAAGTGGTGTTAGCACTCGTAGATTAAATCGTAATTTTCGTTAAGTGGATTAGTTTCACGTGCAACTGTTTATGAGGTATGAGCGAGCCTTAATGCCATATTGGCCAAATAAATTACACATTATGTTCCACTATTGCGTTTGGTGGCTGCAAGTAGATGTGTGTCGATCGTGAAGGTTTTTTTTAGTAAGTATGAGCAAAAGATGTTCACCTAAGCTGTAGATTTTTACCGAACTGAAGTAAGAGACCGAGTGTTATGAAACTAAGATCACCGACAGCAGCAAGGGGTACATTGCTCATTCAGCTTGAACGTATAACTAAAACCTAAATTGCATTTCGTACACAATATGGGTGCAACTTTCCTTGTTCGAGGGATCACAGCCAAGGGCATGTGTAGCTATGCCAGGCTTTGGATAATCCAAGATGGACAAGGAACACGCGTATTTTAATATGCCAGGCGTATTTTAATATGCCAGGCATGTGTAACTTAAACCTTTGTGCGGGTCGGTTAAGCGATATATTTTTAAAGCCACACCCAATGATGTACATAAGCATATATAATTAGGTTGCGGGTCGGAGATTTTGTTCTGTGTACAATCTCCCCATACATAATGTTCTGTGTACAATCTCTCCATACATCGTATGTATTGGAGCCACTTTATTTTGAATACACATTCCCTGAAAGGCTACACAATATAGTGAATGCCACCTATGGATGAGAAAACAGTGGCGTAGCAACCGAGCAAGTAGTGGGGGTTCAACATTTCCTTGTTACTGGGCCCCGGAAGCAAGTTTTTATGGTTGGGGGTGGCTGGATGTGGAGGAAAAATTTATTTCCACGACAGTGTAGCACAGAAACGGAGGAAGAATTTATATCTGCGATAGTATAGCACAGAAACGTGGTGTATTCAGTGCAAATTATCATCTTTTTACAAAGGACATACATAGCTTTTCACATAAATAAGAAACATACCGATTTTATATAATTTATTTTGTGCTGGAAGCCATTTCCATTGGCAGCTGCGTGAAATAAGATTCGATTTACGTTTGATACCATCCCCTTGATCGTATCCTTGGTAATGTGTACGTAGTTGGTGTTTGCGGTTCCTATGCTATGCGCGAGATAATGAGTAACTCGAAGGACTTCGTTTCGTAATAATGTTGAGCTTTGGTTGATGTTATAGGAGGGAGACCGATATCAATGCGCCGGCTACGGAGGTCCGATGACGCTTTGTATACCTTCTTTCCTTTCCAATTTAAAATACATAGCGCGGACTATGAATACTGGCAACTTTAACGCGTATATTGGCTATGTATTTTTGTTATAGCTTCTTTTTCGGATTCCGTGAATGATACCGAAGCTAACTGGGTGGATGTTGTCTTACGATGAACACTCAAACGCTCAGTTTGACTTCGCCGTTGTCCGTAGTAATCCTAAAGGATTTCTCAAATTCATTCAGCTGCATGTTCGTAAACACCGACGGTCGATGCGCGTTCTTTAAGGTAACTACTGCGTTGAAGTATGTGTTGAGAGACTTCAAGTGATCACGGGATAAGCGTGTTTTACAATCGAAATAATTATTATTCCTCGTGACTTCAACGCAGTGCAAAATGGTGTCAATAGAGCAGGGTTGACGTTCTTCACGGAATTGTGCAGCTCGTCTCTCAGCCATCCTTCTTCTTGTCTTCTTGGACAAACCGGCCCGTATGCTAACAAGGCATTCCCGAGGAGAAGGGTGCGCTTCCATTGATTTGACATAACTCTAACGAATTGATGTAGTCTGGGAACAGAAAGAAAGGGACATATCTAGGGATTTTATATAATTGGCCTTGCTACTTGCAATTAATGACGATGACAACTGAATGAAATCATCCTTCACCACTTCAGTAATACAGAGTTCTTAAATCCGTACACCCAAATAGAAACCGTCCATTTAGGTCTCTGTGGCCTGTGTGGGTGGCCTGTCTGTTATTTTTTTCTTTCAAGTGAGCGGTTCTCAAAAAGCTTGGAAGATATTGCTTTGATTTATAGCAACCGCCTCTCTATTATTGCTATCGCTATCGTCGGACGACGTAGAACCTTTCTTTTTCCTGGCGTATTCTGTCACTGTGACAGTTGGGTCTTCTGCGTGAAGAGAGGTTTCCATGAACGTAATCTCTTACGTCTGGCATTGGATTCAGATTTGGTAACCTGGTGAAAAAACCATCTACCCTGGCTCCAGGTCGTCCTTCGAACCTGAAAGTCATATCTCTGGGTTGGTGGCACGAACGTGGCAAGACTGAAGACGGGCTACAATACTGTGTCCACAAACGAATAGATGCATGTTGACCCTATTACAGATCACAAACGAATGAAACTGTATACTTCATTCATTGTTTGGATTATAGTCGTATATCGCCCTATGGCATGCGCGACTCGTTATTTGTACACCTTTATGAACTTCTTAATTGATGCGATTAACTGCTATTAACACACTGCCACCTAAACAGGCGACCGGGAGCAATGGCGCCAGAAAGGTTCCCCTTCTTATTGCAAGGCTGCTGTCAAATACACGTTAGGATAATTGCATTTGGTTCAGATTTGTGCCCAGTTTCCTATTTTTGTGGGGCGGTCCCTAACTTAATGCCAAACATGTGAAAAATCACATCCGGGTTGAATATTCCCGAATTGTGAATTTACCTACTGTTAAGTTACATTGTTTTCATGTGCTATGCGTACTTGTATTTTCCAAAAGAAATTTGTCCAATCGGTTTGGCTTGTAGTCATAAAATTTTTGTGACCTCCAGTAGGGTCGCGAGTTCATTAGTTTGTTCAGCAGCTTGCCAGTCATGATCTTTTCAGGGCCAGAGATTTCGCCTAAAGAGGGCTTTCGGCGGCCCGAATGAAAGCGCTATGTAGGGATTGTTTTCACAATTTATGTAGGCAGACTGTATTGCTTGTTCCTGATATCTTTGTTGGCTCTGTCCTCCGAGCTCGTTGCCTCTGCATATTTTTCTTAAGGAAATTGGTGGAGGTTGTGGATATCCGTGAGCTTTTCTGCCAACCTTATCAATCCCGTAATTGAGTAGTGGGTGTAGGTGTCCCAATAATATGTCTGTAGAATGTGGACTCCAAACCGCTACTGGGAGGATAGAGGCCGCCGTGTTTTTAGGGACAGCCAGGCGATGTCCTTCACTGCACTGACAAAGTGGCTAGCCTTTTTGTCTTCTAAAGCTTCCTGTAGCCCGATCTCTATCAGTTATGCCCACCCATCCGCGAAGGTTTGGCAAAACCATGCCGTTTTAGGAAGGAAGGAATTCGTTTTGCTCTTAGAATGTTAACCACAACAATAAACCCGCGATGAGACTTGAAATAAAAAATTCCGGACCTACTTACCCGCAGCGCCACATAAAAATAGCGATTGGGAAGACATCCGGCCGATGTTCTTCATTTTCAAGAAGATACGAGATGGCTTAAACTCTTAGCAGAGGAGATTGTCTTGTCTTTGATTTCAGAGATTTCTTTCTGGATACTAAAGAATTTGGTTTATTATATAATGTCGTACCCTTGTCGATGGATATAAATAAATGTCTAGCTGTATTGATATCAAATTTATCCATAAGGGAAAAGGTCCTCCCCCCCACCTCTGAAGCACCTGTAACACTGGTGAAAGATCAACCACTTTTTCGAGCAAAGGGGATCGTAGAACAATATTCTTGTTCATACCGAAATTTAGCGTGATTGATCCTTCCATCCTTCCCCCGTTTGCCATAGCTGATTCTTTTCAAGAATATCTTGCGTTTGAAAATTAACCAGTAACTGCCTCCAACCGCACGATCCCTTTGGGTATATGTCCAGTGTAACAGTGCTAGCTTCGACAAGGACACAACAGATATAACTTGTGACCTAATTATTTTCTTTCAAAAGAAGTCTATTAATGCAATAACATAGTTATCGAAACGTAATTAGTACGCGCAGTGTCCCTCCGCAGTAGCACTTGCTTTGTGCACGACGATGCTCAACAGTTATGCTTAACTGTACACAACCTCAATAGAAGTTCCTATCCGCCGCATTTGACATTTGCAACCAGATTCATACTACGGGCATGACTACATTTAGCCACATGCGTCGGAGTAACAATACTTCAGTTATTTTTGTTGACTGTGTAGCACCAACTGTAGGTTTTACCATGACAATTTCCGCACCTTTTTCTCGGCCTACTTGCTTTTAGCAGCGGTATTGTTGTCACTGTCCTCGTATATGTCATACAGTCGGAAAGAATATTCATCCAAGACGAATTCATGTGTGAATCCAGTGCGAGTGAAGAAGAAGTACTAGTCCAGGAAGGGGTACACTGTAGGTCAGTATGTTTCGGAGTTGGATCTAGAACGGAAAATTGATCAATTAATCGATCCTTAGTTTTTCGCCTTTTTTTATAATGAAAGTTAAATGTAGTTAACCTGCACAAGGGCATGTAAACTGCATGTCATTCTTTATTTTTTTGTTTCTCAAGTCACAGGATGTGATCGGTTCTATTGCTCTCATATCCGATAAAGTTTACCTTTTGTGTAGTGGCATCAACGTGACGGTTAGTCTGTGTAGCACCAACTGTAGGCTGTACCTTGTTAATATTCACATATTTGGTCGGCCTACACATGGCATTACTAGCGGCATATCTGACGTCAGATGCATCTCGAAGATTGTGATACAGTAAGGAAGACTGATCATCGGCGTTATGATTGTGGGTAAAAAAGAATTCATGTGTGAATGCAGTGCGAGTGAAAAGTACTAGGCCGGGAAGTAGTCGTATTTCATGATATTTTGGAGGTAAATCTAGAAGAAAAGTTGATCGATGAATGTCTAATGTCCCCACGTTTTGATACAAGGAAAAGAAAATATAGTTTACTTGCCTAGGATTATGGAAACCGAACTCTGGCGTCAGCGTATGTGTCCGTTTATATTGCTATCTTGTGTTCTCTAAAATTTAATTTTCGGGTAGTGACATCCATGAGACAGGTAGTGTGTAGTCTGTGGGACGTATCTTGATAACATCAGCACTTTAGGTCGGCCGACAGCGCTGGGGAAAAATGTGAATTTTGAGGGTGTCTGTATAGAGAAGGACTGTACATGCTTCTCACATTTCCATTCTGCGTAAGAGTAGAAACTTTATGATACCTTCTCATAATGTAAAAGAAAAGAGAAAGAGGCAAACAGTGTTGCAAAGAATTATATAGATGCTTATTAAAGTTTATTAAAATCTGTTTCATTGTGACAGGATTCATTGACTGTGCACAAAAGGAGCTTGGTATGACCAAAGTCAGATATCTACTCCATCTTGTATCTTCACGTGATCATTTGGCCATTTGTGTTTTCCAGCAACATACCAACTATCTTGATAAACATTAAAGAGCACATAGGCTAAAGTTTGAATTAGTCTAAATAACTGCAGCATGTACAGGAATACATCAGAGCTGAAGAATTAGTGTAAATGATTTGAAGTAAAAAGCTAAAATAGATTGCTTTTCAAAGTGGTTGAAAAATCGAATCTTTTAACATGTGCGAGATGTGGAGGAAGATCAATTTTGGATCTTGGAAGGGTTTTTCGACCTGCACCTGAATCTTGGATATTTTTTTACAGAATATGAATCGAAAGAATTTCAATTGGAAATTTTGTTTAGCAAATATGTACCTAAACATTAATTCATGAATAATAAACTGAAATGAAGGAAAGAAATGCAAGAATGAAAGTGATCCAATGTTCAATAACATGCATCTAACTCTAATTAACGCAACAATCGTTTGCTTTAAAGACCTTTCTCTTGATCTCCCAATCCATTCATATATTAAAATTGCAAGTAGAAGTAAAAATATTCTTGGGTGATTTTGATAAGCAGATGATTTAATGCACTGAATGACACTATAAAATTGTTCACATACGTCAGGTATTTTTGTAATCGCATATATTCTAAAGAGATTAATATCACATCGTAGAGAAATGCTTTCTATACAGTATGCTCTCAAATGAAGATCAAACTCTCTGAACCCTGCTTTTTCGGCTGTTTTTCAACCCAAGTACAAAACCTTGTACGAAAATAAACCAAACGCCATACCTACTCATGAACTCCTCTTCCAATTTAAAAACTACACAAGAATTTATACTGATGGATCAAAGGATGAGGAAAAGGCTGCTGCAGCCTTCGTTAGTGGAAAACGCACAACAAAAGTTGGCTTGCCAAATGGTACATCAATTGTTTTCAGCCGAAATCAGAGCAATAGACGTTGCTCCGCAGTGTATCGAAAACAAACGTATTTTAAACAGCATCGTCTTCCCTGACTCACAATCAGTACTTCATTCCCTACACAACAGAGAAGTAGAGAACCCATTATTAACCAATATTCTCGTGAAAAATACTGAGCTGAGTACCAAGCATCAATATAGTATACTGTTGGTTACTCAGCCATATAGGTATTAAAGGTAATGAAAAAGCAGATCGCGCTGCTAAAATGGCCCTATCCCTAGAACTATCTGATTTTAAAATACCATATACTGATTTTAAACCTAGTATCAAAGAGTCTTTACGTCAGGAGCGGCAGGCATCATGGAATGATGCAGTGAATAACAAACTTCATACCATCAAGCCAACCCTAGGAAAATGGTCTCCTTACAGAACCATCCGTAGGGAGGAGGTAGTCATTGCAAGAATTCGAATTGGTCATACTTATATAACCCACTTCCATATACTAAAAGAAGATCCACAAGAATGCATGTCTTGCAGTGAACCATTCACTGTTAAGCACGTTATGATGGAATGTTTGGACCTCCAACCTACACGCGATCAGTACAACAATGTGCATGACACGAAGGAACTTTATGATACAATAAATGTGACTTGTATTCTAGATTTCCTGAAAAAGTAAACATCTATATCAAGCTATAGATTTTATGCTATCACCTGGAGCAGTTTTATGTAATATTTGTACAGTCCCTTATTTTACATACCTTTTCATCTGTCTTCTTTAACATATACCATTTACATCCCCCGTTGATAGGGAAGCTTTTTTTTTATTACCGCTACCTTCTTATCGTTTTACCTTCAACTCTTTAGTTTTATATCGCTCGTTGATACGAAACCTTTTACCACTTTTAAATGATCCTAGATATAGCCTTTTGTATGACGCTAAATAGCCTAATAGTGCTGGTGCGCTGTAAAATTGCAATCAATCAATCAATCTGAACTCTGCTTATTCGGCTGTTTTTCAACCCATGTACAAAACCTTATAGGAAAATAAACCAAACTTCATACCTTCCTTTGGCATTAGAATATCATCCAGCTTTGAGAGTATAAAAATAGATCTTTCTAAAATTCAGAAAAGACCCCTCTCCGAAACAGCACCCTGGCTATTTAAGCAACGAAAAGTACTTTTTACGCTAAATGATGGAAAAAAACTGAGACAAACCCTTTTTTCTTCCACAATTCTTAGCATGAACTCCTGACCGAATTTAAAAACTACACAAGAATTTATACTGAAAGTAAACTAGCAGAAAAAATAGTATTACAAAAATAAAGAAAAGTTAATAAAATGAAAGGTTAATTCTCATAAATATGCATTCTCCAATATATCAAATGCTATATTAAAAAATTTTGATCCGTAGTTCTTTCGTATAGTTTATCCGGGATGTATAAGTATTAAGAACGTTTACGTGCGGTTCATGACTTTAATGTAGATGTCACAGCGATCGTCAAAAGTGAATCATTTTTACACGTTATAGAATGATACGTTGCTTACTTAATATTGATTACAAAATAGTCGGTAAAATACTTGCAAATAGAGTAGAAAAAACACTAAGTGTGAAAGAATAAACAAAAAAACAAACGTGTGGAGAAAAAGGAAGAAATATTCAAAACAATGTTCTCTCCATTAAAATCAGGATCGATTATATGAACTCTAAACACATAGTTGGAGCACTTATACTCATAGATGAATGAAAGGCTTTTGATCGAATTGAACATAATTATATTCTACAACTTTTGAACAAATTTGGCTTCGGAAAAAAATTCCAGCAATGGGTGAAGACCCTATACACAAATATTAAATCTATGGTACAGGTTAAGGGAGCAAAGACTAAGCCCTTCCCAGTAAAAAAATCAGTGAGACAGGGTTGCCCCCTATCCATGCTTTTGTATGTAATAGGGATAGAGGCCCTGAGAAATGCCATTCAAAACGATGAAAACATTAATGGAATTAAAATACCCAACATGATAGAAGAGTGTAAAACTTTCCAACATGCAGATGATTGCACGCACTTCATAACGACACAACAATACACCGATAAAGTTTCAATGTGCGCATGCGTACACTTTAGAGTTACGGAAGAGTTGTTCTTGAATTACGAGTAAAACAAATGGCGTTAACGTGTGCTGTGAAGCTTTTACTGTAGGAAGTCAAGTCATATTTGAGTAGGCAAGGAAAAAAATGATAAAATGTTTGTGTTTCCAGCTGGCTTAATTTCCCAGTTTCTAATTGCCGACTCTCGACTTTTTCCCCCAATGGTATAAATTTTTTTTTAAAAAAAAAAATTGCATTGCTGAAATCGATTTGAGTATCTAATTGAGCCGGTTTTTGCCTAGTATATTGATGTGCTGGAAATATGATTTGCTTTATATATAATGTTTATAAAAAAATAAATAAAACAATAACGCCAAACCTAATTTTAAAACCAGGGAAATAGGAAACGCATCTTTATGATTTATACGTTCACGTTATAAGGACAGATGACTGCCTATACATATTGCAAAATATAAACAATGCCTAATAATGCATAATTACATATTTGCAAGGTTTGAATTACATATTTGTTGCACATATATGTCACATATAAACAGGCATAAAACTGCTTCGTACAGACTTTAATGTCAATGACATGCTTCTGCACTTCATTAATGCACAAACACCATTTGTGATAGTGAGACAAAAAAAGTCATTGACCAATCAAAAAGAGGCGGGGGTAAAAATAGTGTGACATAAAAATAAAACTATGGCACAACACCTTCCTAAAATGGCTTGTGTGAAACAGTGCCAGTAGTATAGTGGGGTAGTATACGGACAATGGGAAGTAGCATTACGTGACCCCAATATCGAATGTACGGACAAGATTTATACGGACAAAAAATTACCCTGGTGTAGTATACGGACAATGGGAATTTTGTACAGCGAATAGCACACCCTGGGCCTTTATACGGACAATGGGAATTTTGTATAGGGACAAGAGGATTGGAACAGGTAGGGTGACGTCACGGTACTGGACACTTGCAACAATGTCGCAAGTACCGTGACGTCATGCCACCTGTTTCATTTCTATACAAAGTGTGATGCATTCGCGTTGGTGTCAGTGAATAGAGTATGTTTTAAAATTTTTTAGGCAAGAAAAAATAAATCTTTTCGAGGAAGTGGAGTGGCCCTGAAAAGGGCCGTTGTTTGTTATGTAAACACCATTCCGTTAACATAGAGGGCATCCCACTGATCTTCTTCTCTTCTTAAACTTCGTCTAACTTCTGGAACGTAGATGAGGACTCGCTTCAGACAGCCTTGTCTTTCCACATAGGTCCTTCTTTTCCAAACGCTTGTCTCGGTGATCATAACGATTCTCCATGTGATCTCACATACATAGGTAAGTCCGTACGGAACAGCATCGACGATACGTGGGTAGACGATTCAACGTTGGTCCACATCTTTGTGACGAGAACAGGTGAAGGGAATGAAGTGAACCGCATTTATTTATAGTGGAAGAGCGGATCGAAACGCATTGAAATTGTTCACCAATTCAAACACGCGTTACAAAATTCAGTCACTACGCGGAGTCTTGTCTTTCAATCCGAAGAGAGTTACCTGTGACGTCACATTCCCTATATAGGTGCGCTAGCGTCTGCATGCAGTGAATCGATGCGATATTGTTTTGTGAAACATGACGGAAACTAAGAAGACAATGAAGTGGGGTGAACCGGCTTTGGAGACGAGAAGCGATGGCATAGCAGTGGCTACCAAAGTCAACACAGGACTACTACCAGAAGAGGTTGATTTCAGGTTGTAGTGTGGTTGAGATGGTTGATCATGGATTTCTTTGCGATGACAGCAATTCCACCTCCGCGAGAGTGGCGGGGAAACGACTTGATGCAGTAACCGGTGGGTGTTAGATCCGCGCACTTGGGTTCATCGCCTGATGTTTTTAGCCATGTTTCTGTCAGGAAAATGACGTTGATATTCTGATTGTTGATAAAATTAAGTATTTCTGTGCGCTTTTCCGGTGGTCCTAGAGATTGGGCATTGAATAATGCGATGCGCAGTGGTATTTCTTGGATAGTTGACACAAAAGTTGACGATTTAATAGGGATTTGAATTAGGTTGTCTAAATTAACGCCCGAATATTTGAATATTTAAATTTCTGTGCCGGAAAGGACGAAAAGGAGATAACTGGAATTCTTCCTGTTCTATAAAGTGGGATGGCATATGGACAAACTGGTCCAAAATAAAATAAAAAAAAAATCTAAAATGTTGGCATATTTACACGACGCATGGTGGACAAGTCAAAAAGGCTACCATAGAAAGTCATAAAAGAAATACATCCATGTCCAATATGTAAAGAACAAACGGATACCAAAAAGCGCATAATCTTACAATGTAAAAAACTAGAGACACAGAGAAAAGAAATAAAAAGAAAAATAACCGACAAATTAGGATACTTTGAAGAAAAGCAACTCTTTTATACAAATTAAATAAATGATCCAAACCTCTATAGAGAAGTAACTAACCTCATACTAGAAGAAAACACATCTGGATAACAGAAAATAACTAAGAATCCTAAAATACCCTTATAGAACACCGGAAAAGCCATCTCTGAGATGAGCTAGCTCAAGAGCCCCGGTGAATCCCTCTCTTCCAACTTTCCCCAAAATCCGGAAAAGCCACCAATGTGAGCTAGTTAAAGAACACCGGAAAACACCCTACTATTATTTTATCCGGGAAAAGCCATTACTGAAATGAGCTAGCTAAAAGAGCACCGGATACCCATTCCAATCCCAATCTATAACCGCTTGGATAACACTGGTATAGTTACCCTGATCACTTTCACACACACACCCCAAAACACGACAACACAACTTCTTGATACACAAATGACTTTTTTTAAATCTTCTTACTGAAATAAAACATTTTTCTCTTGCTTATCGTGTTATTTACCCCTTAACCAGGCAAGTGCCAAGGCACAAACCTACCAAAACTCTTCACCACAACTCGTATAATAGCAAATGGTCATACAACTCTTCTAAATTTCTTTTTAAGAACTTTCTTTACTAATTTCATGATATAGAATATACCGCGTACAACAAAATTTCAACCTTCATATGTAACCAACAGCCTCAGCAACATGATGTAAAATTCGAGTTAGCAACCACAGATTTCCCTCTTCGGTCAAGTGTACACCTTCCAAGGACAGATAGACTCCAAGGAAGCCACGAAAATTGCAAGACAAAAAAAAACTAAACAAAACGCCACTATAATTGCAACACAAAAACCCCCACTGCCTCCGAGAAGGCAAACACACGAGACGATTCTAGATTAACTCGCCGGGCAAACCGGGTATAATGATTCCGACCCATCCCACGTGGATTAGAGCGGGGCAGCATAGAGCCAATGCAAACACATAACACGCCAGACTGAATGAAAGCGTCGGCCAGACGGATCAAACGGTTGACAATTTGATGAGGGATGGAAGTCCCAATATCATTTTCTCCCAGCACTAGGAAAACCACATGAGGCAATGGACTCAAATTTGGCATCAACTCTAAAAAATGAATAACATGGGCTCCAGAATGGTCCTCAAATCTTATACTCCAATCTAATGGCATCCCACACAATACAGGCAATCCAGGATTTCGTCCCAAACGGGCGACAATACTATGATCACACACCAATTGACTTGACAAGATCGTTACAGCAACTGACAATAGACCATTCTTAGAATGTATTCATGTGACCCTGGGTCAATGAATCCAAAACGAGGCTAAGCTAGGCACCAGCTTCATTTTACCTTGCAACCATGGCCGCTTCAATTGATACTGGCAAGGGAAAAAATCGTGACGAATATTGTTGTGTTCCGTTGTGCAATGGCAATGCGAGAATTGACATAGATTTAAGCATCCACCATATTCCATCAGTGAAAAAAATGGAGCTTCGTAGAAAATGGATTGTTGCAATGCGTCGAGATGAGGGGCCGAATTTTAAGGTAAGAAACTGGATGAATGTTGGTGTTTGTATTTTCTTGCAACTGAATGATGTAATAAAGAGAAATCCAAATGCAAAATAGTTCTGTCGATGAAGCAAATGAGTGTATGTTTGTGCTTTATATGGTAGGTTTCTAAAAATGTTACCCCTAGTCCCGTTCCACAAAACGGGGTCATCGAAAAGTGGGCGTACCTCTACGCAGCGCATTTATATCCGAGATTATGAATTGATGTACGAGTAGTAATTACAGAAAAAGTGAATTTTATTATCTCGTTGAAAAAATAAATAGAAATAGTAGAATGAAAATGACCTCGATAGAGAAGAGAGATAGCACTAGTACAATGAAAATGATGAGGTCAAGTTTAATGAAATTAAGAGAGAGAGAGAGAGAGACTGGATAAGAATTAATGAAACTGTTGATAAAACATATTGATGTGTGTAAACATAGGGAAAAATGCAGAGTTAAATCACAGGCCATTGAAATTCTATGATTGTAGTAAGTTAATGTCAGAGAATCCCAAAAGGGGAAGCATATAAATCTGTATTTGATTTTTTTTCCCCCTTTTTTCTTGCATATCTGGCATTTTGATTTACTAGAGTGATATAATTTCAATGGCCTGTGCTGAAATAATTGTTTGATTTATTTTGGAAAACTAATTATTGCAATTAACTCCTGGTTTAGTTTTTCTTTTCTTAGATTTTCACAACTACAGTTGTCTGTTCTAGACACTTTAAGCAACGGAACTATAGATGGACACCCAACAGACGTTGCTTAAAACCTGATGCTATTCCATCAATCTTTACTTGGACAACTGAAGGGAAAGTAAGAAAACCACCTGCACAGAAACAACCACTTGCAAAGAAGGTGGACAAAAACATTTTGGAAGAAGTCGAGATTCCATGTGTTGATATTTACAATGAGTCTCATGAGCCAATACCTAAAAACCCATCACCAGTGACATCAGATGAGTAAGTATCAGCTGTTTTCAGAGTACATTTTGTATCTGTGCATGTTGAATATAATCTTAATATTTTAAAACTGCACCTTGAATGCATACATACTGCTTTGGAGCCTTATTACAAAGTCTGTTAAGCAGTACTTGAATTTTAATTGTACTTGAATTTTAATTATGATTAAAGTGGCAGTTTGCCTTGCAATATTCTGTTGCTGCTAACCCCTCCGATTCCAAGCCATTCTTCATAACAGCAGTGGTCACATGTCTGGTGCTTCTTAAACGTTCGGCTAACTTCTCACCATCTGCATATGAAACATTTGTATGAGAGAGAGACATTTTTTGAACATAGGCAACTTTATCTTGCCTACAGCATGTGTTGCACAAGCCAAAACAGATGCATTATGATATTTATAATATCCTTCTACTGCACATACCTACAAGTACAGTCGTGTACCTACATCGGGCATCAACTATAGTTTGAAGTTGTATGAAGCTCCACATCATGACCAGATGTGCAAAACAGTGAAGTTATTATTTATTTGTTGAAATGTAAACCCATTGTAATGCATAATAATCTGTAGATTTCCAACTTGTGATGTTAACAAAATATGTGTTGAACGTTTCGGTTTACTACATTTTTGTACATGAACATTAATGTCAGTTGTCGCCAGTTTTGTAACTGCATGTACTAGGACACTTTGAATATGATATGATCATAATTATATCAATAAAAGAATAAAAAAAAAAATAAGCTTCACCTTTTCTGCGTTTTGCAGTTTCTCCAGCATTTTATGCCGTTATCCTGTCGTTTCTGATACTGTGCCATGTAGGCTCTCTGGACTGAAACCTGGTGTTTTTCTCAATTTCCCAGCTCTCTGTTTCACTTACTGTCAGAGTGTCAAACTGTACTGTTTGATTCTCAGTCAACACTGTCGCAACATTAATTGTCATCACATTACTACTGGGTAATTCTATAAATGTGTCAATGTCAATTAGATTTAGTATATAGTCACTGCACATTTTTGCTGGTAGCTCAAAATGCTTCCCTTCACAAATTTTCCATAAAGTGTTAAAACCTGTTGATAATCGGAACCACTGAACACTGGGGGAAATAACATGTTAAAATCCTTAAGTTTTTCCGCGAGCTCACTTGCATTAAACTGGGCATCTTCTGGAATAGGGTTGTATATTGTGGATTTAATACCCTTTGTAGCTCGATGGGGATTGCTATGGTCATAGTCCTGTACAACTATATCGTCCACTTTTGATCCTCTCAATTTCTCTCCCCTAGGTTGATGCCAAGTCTGAGGTAATGATGTTTTAGCTGTGTCAGCTGGAATTAACCTCATTTTCCTGCTTTTATAGTAAGCCAGCTGGTACAGAAGAGCTGTTACATGTCCGCATGCACCACTCTGCCCAATTGTGCACGAGCATGTTGACGAGAATACCTTTTCTGCCGAAATGACAACCTATAATATAAACAAATAGAAACACACTCACTTTGTAATTGTAAAATATGTATGCCCATAGTGCTGAATTATCCCATTTGAACAGGAGAAGGGAAACATTAAAAATCATAACAGTTGAAACTTTTATGAAATAAATCTAATTGCTTATTGAAATATGCATACAAACATAACTTTATTATAAATAAATTGTATTTCTCTGTCACAGGATTTTTATGTAGTCATGATCACGTGCTGTAACATGCAGCACAAGCCTAAACTAATATGTGATGCTTGATGCCTGTTACAGAAATAAAGCTGATTAGATTCAGGAATGAAATGTAAATGAATATGATGACATGTTTACCTCAACAACATGTGGTGACTAGTTCTTCTTTTGTGATCTAAAACACCGTCCCTTGATAAGGCATTCATTTCCATTTTTATATACTTAAAATTAAAGAGAAAATTATTTTAATAAACAGATTAACAGAATATCCCATACATAAAATGACAAAATTTTATATTGCTTAGACACGATTCTTCCCTATTATGTTTACTTTATCTAATGTCTGCATTTACATATTGGGTCTTAAAATTCATCCATCTACCAACACCAATATTAATTATAATCAATGAAGTTCACATAAATAAGGGAATGAATGGCTTTCAAACAGCTTTGAACAAATAATCATGTTGTTTTGTGGGTAAATATATATAACTGCCAGTCTGTGATTGAAAGAAAAAAAAAAATGTGTTCGTATGAATAAAATCGTATATCCATATTGTCAGTTGTCAAATGATTCAATAAAGAAAAAATGTCATTTCAAGGGAAAATCCCTGTCCCTCCCACCCCCAGGCATTAACAGCAGCAAGCACCATAACAACAACCAGGTTGTGCACTTCTGATACAAATAAAATGCAAGCATACCGACATGTACCCAAAGTATTTAAAGCACACCACAAAAGTCTCTACTGGTTTGGTGGGCGTGGTTGGTTAAAAGGGCAGTTGGTGGTGCTATGCACATTTTGTAAATTTTTTTTTTCTGACAGCGTATTTTGACCACAGTATTGATTGATCATAGCTGTACATTTAAACCATATCTAATCAGAAACAAAATTCATGCTAGTTTCTTTCTCTATCGTTGACTTGTATTTTGTGTGCTGTAGAGAAGAAGGAAACTCAACGGAAATATACTTGCGTTTAAGAGAATTTACATATCCCTCACTGTAATACTTGAATCCTTTTGTCATCTATTCCTTCCCTGAACTGCTGGAGACATCTGTGATGAAATTCTCAACGAATGCAAAAGAAATATCTGGCAAACAGCTCAGATCGTTATTAGATATACAGTAGGACGCCATATTATTTGTCGATATGCCTAGCTTAGCCTCGTTTTTGCGATACATTAATATTCATGAGGATCTCATTAAGAATGGTCTATAATCCAAGATTTAAGCGGGAATATACTAACCATAGTTTCATTCACGTCCGCGCAAAATAAAATTTCTATCCCTTTTTCACAACAAGATCAAGACAACTTACAACCCATAGCTAACCTTACTACCAGCTAATAACATTGGAGTGCTAAGGCACGTGCAATTAACACGAGACAAGTAGCACAAGAACTAAATACTAATAAACCAAGGCACTAAGTTGCAACCAGAAACAACCACCCAAATTATAATACGAATTAGATTACAATGTGCTACGGCATACAGTACAACTCCATATATACATACAACAAAACGCAGCACATACACACACCAAACAAAAACACAAGCACTTAGAATAGGATTAATTTTAGTTTCGATTTTTGGCTAACAACATTTTGCAAATCCTTATATAGGAATAGATAAGGAACAATAACTTTTGAATCTGATCTAGACAGTGCTGTCTTTACATATACAAGAAGCGCATATCCAACACAACACGCACTGAACTACACCACCTAAGGACTAAATGACTTTGGCAGAGTAATAAATAAAACGTGTCGTCCGACTTGCCTTTCTTCACTGGAAGCTTCCTCAAAGATACGTCACTGTCAGATAATTCCAGTTTTCTTTTGGTCGGGAGTCGTTTCAGGAACACGACCGGGTTCATATTGCACTTCGTTAAAACTTAAACTTGTATCCTTTATTTTGTAGTCGTACTTTTGTTTTTATTTTGAAGGGTTTATTTTGCACGGGATATGGAGTATATACAATGGTTTATGTCTATTTTTACAAATTAACATTTATTGGGTACTATATAACCAGCATTGTATTACAGGGTCTTTGAATCCGTACACCCAAATAGAAACCGTCCATTTAGGTCTCAGTGGCCTGTGTGGGTGGCCTGTCTGTTATTTTTTCTTTCAAGTGAGCGGTTCTCAAAAAGCTTGGAAGATATTGCTTTGATTTATAGCAACCGCCTCTCTATTATTGCTATCGCTATCGTCGGACGACGTAGAACCTTTCTTTTTCCTGGCGTATTCTGTCACTGTGACAGTTGGGTCTTCTGCGTGAAAAGAGGTTTCTATGAACGTAATCTCTTACGTCTGGCATTGGATTCAGATTTGGTAACCTGGTGAAAAAACCATCTACCCTGGCTCCAGGTCGTCCTTCGAACCTGAAAGTCATATCTCTGGGTTGGTGGCACGAACGTGGCAAGACTGAAGACGGGCTACAATACTGTGTCCACAAACGAATAGATGCATGTTGACCCTATTACAGATCACAAACGAATGAAACTGTATACTTCATTCATTGTTTGGATTATAGTCGTATATCGCCCTATGGCATGCGCGACTCGTTATTTGTACACTTTTATGAACTTCTTAATTGATGCGATTAACTGCTATTAACACACTGCCACCTAAACAGGCGACCGGGAGCAATGGCGCCAGAAAGGTTCCCCTTCTTATTGCAAGGCTGCTATCAAATACACGTTAGGATAATTGCATTTGGTTCAGATTTGTGCCCAGTTTCCTATTTTTGTGGGGCGGTCCCTAACTTAATGCCAAACATGTGAAAAATCACATCCGGGTTGAATATTCCCGAATTGTGAATTTACCTACTGTTAAGTTACATTGTTTTCGTGTGCTATGCGTACTTGTATTTTCCAAAAGAAATTTGTCCAATCGGTTTGGCTTGTAGTCATAAAATTTTTGTGACCTCCAGTAGGGTCGCGAGTTCATTAGTTTGTTCAGCAGCTTGCCAGTCATGATCTTTTCAGGGCCAGAGATTTCGCCTAAAGAGGGCTTTCGGCGGCCCGAATGAAAGCGCTATGTAGGGATTGTTTTCACAATTTATGTAGGCAGACTGTATTGCTTGTTCCTGATATCTTTGTTGGCTCTGTCCTCCGAGCTCGTTGACTCTGCATATTTTTCTTAAGGAAATTGGTGGAGGTTGTGGATATCCGTGAGCTTTTCTGCCAACCTTATCAATCCCGTAATTGAGTAGTGGGTGTAGGTGTCCCAATAATATGTCTGCAGAATGTGGACTCCAAACCGCTACTGGGAGGATAGAGGCCGCCGTGTTTTTAGGGACAGCCAGGCGATGTCCTTCACTGCACTGACAAAGTGGCTAGCCTTTTTGTCTTCTAAAGCTTCCTGTAGCCCGATCTCTATCAGTTATGCCCACCCATCCGCGAAGGTTTGGCAAAACCATGCCGTTTTAGGAAGGAAGGAATTCGTTTTGCTCTTAGAATGTTAACCACAACAATAAACCCGCGATGAGACTTGAAATAAAAAATTCCGGACCTACTTACCCGCAGCGCCACATAAAAATAGCGATTGGGAAGACATCCGGCCGATGTTCTTCATTTTCAAGAAGATACGAGATGGCTTAAACTCTTAGCAGAGGAGATTGTCTTGTCTTTGATTTCAGAGATTTCTTTCTGGATACTAAAGAATTTGGTTTATTATATAATGTCGTACCCTTGTCGATGGATATAAATAAATGTCTAGCTGTATTGATATCAAATTTATCCATAAGGGAAAAGGTCCTCCCCCCCACCTCTGAAGCACCTGTAACACTGGTGAAAGATCAACCACTTTTTCGAGCAAAGGGGATCGTAGAACAATATTCTTGTTCATACCGAAATTTAGCGTGATTGATCCTTCCATCCTTCCCCCGTTTGCCATAGCTGATTCTTTTCAAGAATATCTTGCGTTTGAAAATTAACCAGTAACTGCCTCCAACCGCACGATCCCTTTGGGTATATGTCCAGTGTAACAGTGCTAGCTTCGACAAGGACACAACAGATATAACTTGTGACCTAATTATTTTCTTTCAAAAGAAGTCTATTAATGCAATAACATAGTTATCGAAACGTAATTAGTACGCGCAGTGTCCCTCCGCAGTAGCACTTGCTTTGTGCACGACGATGCTCAACAGTTATGCTTAACTGTACACAACCTCAATAGAAGTTCCTATCCGCCGCATTTGACATTTGCAACCAGAT
>JAECUM010051223.1:0-27059 GCA_016617855.1 Megalonaias nervosa | reverse complement strand
ACTCTTGTAACATCACCGAAGCAGACCGCATGACAAAGGAAATCGGCATGAGTTCCAAGGAAAATGAACGCATGAGGTAAATAACTTGATTTATACACTGTGACATGTTAGAAATGAATATAGGGTGATATTAGGATATTGACTAGGTATCACGCAATTTGAAATGGTTAAACAAAAAGAGAGTTTTAGGCTAATTTTAAAGCAAGACATGAGCCGAGCCAAATACTCCCTGTTTTCGACAAATCATCCACAAGTCGTACACTGATGTGTTTTTGTTTGTTTTTTCCTGTAAAGATAATACAAGCTGAATATAGAATGCATCAGAAAGCATTATGGCATGGAGATCTCATTCGTCTAAATGATATATGATCTTTTAAGCTACTTGTTAAAAACCGCAGGACAGAATTTCACCAAATTTGACGGGAAGCATCGTTGAGGTCTTTTCTTTTGTTCAAATTATTCCAGTAATACACCAGATAGTGTCACCGTGACTAAAAGTAGAGAAACAATTAAATGATTTCTCAAGAAACGCTTGAAGAATTTGAGTATAAAAAGTATCTTAGTTTTGACGACTATAAGTGTGGTATGATGTGTGTAAAATAGATTTTAAGCTAGTGTTTATGTAGTCCTACAATGTAAGACATCCACCCTGATATTTATGTTTGGGTCGACATCTTGCTGTCTACATAAATGGTGTTGTGCAGGGTGTTTCCTGGTCGACTGACATGAAAATTGGATGCAAAATTTTCATGAATATCCCATATATTTGGCAGCCCATATCAACACTGTTCTACAAATTAAAGTCTCATTGCATTAGTCGAACTGTACTTACTATGCTTTCTTTCTCCAAGTGGATTCAAATTTGGACACGACCAAATGGATGCATTTTCAGGTTTTGTTGACATATATTTAAGTTCACTGGAATGCGATGGAAACTGGGAAAGCTGGATATTGGGTAAAGGGATGATAAAGTATCTTTAAAGAAATAAGCTATCTAATCACTTTCTTTGTTACTAATTTATTTTTATTTGTTGGGATTGATGACCATAATCACCTTGTAACAGGAACAATGTGGGCAAATTTCCACTCTTTTTATTGTGTAATTATAATGCATGTCATCTCTCTTTAATGACCTATATACTTACAATAAGTTTTAAAAGCTTTTTTGTTATTGGAGTTATTATAAAACAAATCTCTTCTGGATCCAAGGGGAAGGACTCAAGGACAACATCCCTCACAAATATCAGTACCCCATGGGTAACATAATTGTACAGTTTTATGTAGATTGGTACCCCTATATAATTACACACTTGTGTAAATTTCTACCATGTAGTTTAGGAGATGTGGTTATTGATAGATGGCTGGACAGATAGACAGACAGTACCACATTATCTCCATTGGTTCCTAAATTTGCACTGAGATATTGGTGACATCTGATTCACAACCATGAAAATCTGATTTTGGAATATCACATTGCTGACCAATTATATTTCAAAATGTTCTGTAGAGTCTCAATGCAACTACATTGACAACGTTTAGGGCCAGTATGCACTAATGATATTTATAGATCGAGATAAACAGTGTATTTGCATATTTTACACAGGTATTTTATTTTGCTGTAGGTACAATTGCTATTTTATGATGGAAAATACAGTCAACATAAACTATGCTATTAGTTGGTCTTTGCATGGAATCTTTGCAAATAGACCAGGTAGGTTTTAACTATGCTTTAACAATGGTTTAAAAATAGATGCATTGGTGTATAATTCAAAATGTTTGAGAGTGATTAACCCTTCCTAATAAATCTAAGAAGACAGTCAAACAATATAAAATGAAATAATGTTACAATTCTTTAAAAGATCTGCAAAGCTTGGTCACCTAGTCTTCTGAGGTATTAAAATGGCCATGATTAACTTCTTGATGATAGGGCATCTTATTGTAGTGAGAGTTTTGTGCTGTTCATAAAGTAACCTATTGAATCTCAAAACATTTTATTCCAAATCATGAAGTAATATACCAGTTGTATGAAATTCTTATCAAGAGCTCTTCATATTTCTCTACAGATACAGTTCAAGCTCCCCATATCTCTCATCAGTCTCTGTTGCTTTAAGTTAATTGTTTAAATTCTTACTATATATATATATATATATATATATATATATATATATATATGTATGCATGTATGTATATATTCGTATAAAAGTTAGATCGGACTATAAATTGCAACGACCATGATCAGCTATCACATTGCACCAGTAGAACTGGGTCTGTGCAGTTTGTTAGAACAAATAGCATACACCTTGAGCTACCGCTGTGGTGGCCTAGTGATTAAATTGTTGCCTTGAATGCGGGAGATCATGAGTTCGAACCCTGGCAGAATCATACCAAAGATGTAAATGTGGTACTAGCCTTGCTAGGTGCTCAGCATTAAGAGGTCCTTGTTAGAGCTGTTTGGTCTGGTGTCAGGATAATGTGACTGTTTTTAATAAAGCATTTCAGATTTTGACAACGCTGGTGGTGTCCTAGTGGTTAGAGTGTCAGCCTTGGATGCAGGATGTCACAGGTTTGAACCCCGGCCGAGTCATGCAGAATACTTATAAAAATATTACTAACAGCTGCCTTGCTAGGTGCTCGGCATGAAGAGGTTAGTGTTAGGACTGGTCAGCCTGGTGTCAGGATAATGTGACTGTGTGTGAGATGATGCTACATGTCTGCAGCATGATGTTTCAGTGCTAGATATCACTATAAACTGCCACACTGCAGACATGTAAAATAAAACATTTCAGATTTTAGTGATAAGGCACTATTTCACAAGATATGGTGACCTTGCCCTTGGTAATTGAATGATGAAAAATGGGATTTTATATTAATTTTGTACATTTATTGATTTTGTAAAATGTGTTAGAAGAATTGCTTATAAAAATGGAGAAATTGTTCACACACATTTGTTTTAACTAATAACCATCTGACTGACAACCTGGTTGATTGAATTAATATATACATTTCAGTGTATAAAATTTATATCTACCATAATAATGAAGCAATCTAAACAATTACACTCGGTTATAAATATTTCAAGACTTGTTAATGACTGACCGTGGCAGTTACATGCATGACTCCTGTGATTGACTGCCTTAGTGGCTATGTCCTTAGGAAAGTTACTCTGCTCCCATTTCATTGGTTTGATGTTGCCAAATGCTAAAAGTGCCATTAAATTATAACCAGTGATTCCTACAGACAGTTAATTGTTGTTTGTGTAAGTAATACAGAATCTGTAAATTTATATTAAATGCAATTTAGTGAATATCTTACCTAAAAAATAAATGCAACATCAATTTTGTATTGTATTTTTTATTGAGGAAATCATCAAAACTGAAAAATAAAGGAGCAAATTAATCTGAACACTCGAATCATAAAAAAGTAGAACTTGTTTATTATCTTCTGCATGCCCTAATTATCTAACTGCCTTCCATTAATTAATGGTGTCATTGATTAATTAATTATTGACTTCCTTAACTCATTCAGCCTTAATTCCGCCTGTAGGTGTGATTAGGCAGTACACTGTTTTCGAGTTTTTTAGCGTCATGGTCATTTAAGATATACCAAAGTGGGTGGTATTACAATAAAGCAGACAGACGTAACTCTAGTGATACCAAATAATCAGGAGTAATCCTACTCACATTAAAAAATGCAGAGGGGAAAACATTTCTTTTCAGACCCGATTTTTTAACACCAAAAATTCACCCATTGTCGAGATCGGATTTTGTGTCCAGATTTGAGACATTTTGGCCTGTGATCAAAGGCAGACTGATTTGAACTGCAAAGAGACCAGTGAACCTTTGTAAAAAGTAGGATAAGTTGGGATTGGGACTAAGAAGTGGCCTGAAGTCGAAATAAGTGGGTCCCATAAGCAAACAAAAACAAAAATATCACCAACGTTTATCCTTCTGCACATGCATGAGCCAAATATCCAATGAAAAATAACGTTTCTAGCACAACTAGGCATCAGACTAAATGACAGACTCTTTGAAGCAGATGTATTTGGAAGTATTCAGAATTAACCTCCAAAATGCATTTCTTACCTCATTTCAGGCGAAAATGACAAAAGTCTTGGGGGCCGAATGAGTTAATGGGTGAGTTTTGGTGACATCACCAAATCTGAATATTCTTTATTTATTTCATCATTTGTACATCAATATTGCACATAAATTACAAAAATAGCTATTCCTTGACAATTTCTAAGAAATTTCCAGAAATCTTGTTAACTCATTGATCCCCAATCCCGCCTTTAGGCGTGATGAGGCAGTATCCTACTTCTGAGCTCTGTAGCATCATGGTCATTTAAGATATACCGAAGTGGATGGTATTACAATAAAGCAGACAGATGTAGCTGTACTGTGGTACTAAATAATCTGGACATTCTACTTGCATTACAAAATTTAGTGGGGACAACACATCTTTACAGACCCGATTGTTTTACACCATAAGTTTGTCCATTGTTGGAATCAGATTTTATGTCCGGATTTTAGATTTTTTGACTTGTGATCTAAGGCAGACCAGTTTTAACTGTACACAGCTGGTGAACCTTTGCAAAATGATGGTCCAATAAGGAAAAAAAAAAAGAACTACTACTTTTACCCTTCTGCACATGCACAAGTGAAGTAGCCAATGAAGATCAACATTTCAAGCACAGTTAGGCATCAGTCTAAGTGACAGACTCCTAGCAGCACATATATTTGGATGTATTCAGACTTAACCTTGAAAATGCATTTCCTAACCCCCCATTTCAGGCAAAAATGACAAAAGTCTTTGGGGCCAAATGAGTTAAACATGACTTATCATATACAGTCAAACTTTTATATGTGACTAATTAAACCATGATCCCAAAGTGGTCTTTATGAACTGATGATGTCTATGTACTAATTGTATTGGTTTAAGTTGGTAATTGGGACCAGTGGAACTAGCATTTTCTACAATATGGTTCATGTATACAGGTCATTAGAGTGATTCCACATATATTTGTTTCAATATAAATATTCATAAAGCCCATTCTTACTTGAAATATTGAACTTCAGACCATGAAAATAATAAACTTGACTGATTATGATCTTAAACTAAATAATTAAAAAAAAAAAGTGACAACCCACATGTTTTGTAAAATTCAACAAATAACTTATTTCATCAGAAGACAGTGACATTTTGACCAGAACTTACAGTATTGCAAGTTAAGTTCCAAAATAGTCCAAAAATTCATCACCATGCCTAATGAATCAAGTTCTAATTAAATTCCATTGGTGTTTGGAATAAGATCCAGCACTGAAAGTGTTGATGCGCCTGAAGTGGTCTGTGACATGGTGATGTGACAATAGTCGTTTGATGAATCAAATTAATATAATCCAAGATGTCTTTGTGTGAATTCACTATAATTCCAAGTTAATGCCTCTGTCCAAGAATATTATTTATTAGTACTTTGCATTTCCAGTGAATAAATACTTTGAATAAATAATTTGACACAGATCAAATACTGAAATAATTGTGCTTCAAGATCTTACAGCATGAATGAATAATTATTAGACAAACAAGATTACAATGCACTCTACTTGACCTAGGTCACAATTAGCATTTTCTGTGAATACCATAACTTGATGGAATTTTCCCTGCCAGAATATTCTATTATTAAAATTATAATAAAGAACAAGGTAAACATAATGTCCTTTACTCTAAGATAATGATCCTAATATTTAACCCACACTCTTATAAGAATGTTAGCGTTATATTATTTGTTTACCAAAATAAAACCGTCATCAATGTTTCTAGTTAGGAATACAGTGAATTTGATTTTGGTCAAGGTCAAGTCCAAAATACAGTCCAACATTACACTCAATGATGGAGAAAAAGAAACTAATCAAGAATAAAAATGTAGGTATTCCAAAGTTGAAATGATATTCCTTCTGGTGGTTTTTCTCACAAAAACTACCTGTTAATGAAAGATCTTTGAAGAACATATATCAGTTTTTTGTACTTTAATTGTGCTTAATTTAAAGATTTACAAACATACTTGTTCAGTTGTAGGAGATACTTCAAATGTTATCATGGAAATGTTTACTAATACCATGTTGGATGGATATATAGTGTTAAATTAGTAACAGTTGGTAAGTAAGAGATTAGTCAGTCTTAAGTCCCAACTGAAAACTTTAATAATATTGTAAACATATCATTCCATCAGTTAGTGTCTAATGTAAGTAATTGAGTACCTGGGTAGTGCTAATACAGCAAGGAACTGTGATAATTAATTTCATTCCTAACACTACTGTTAAGGCAGGAGCATCATAGCCAAAAGGGTGTGGGTTTGAATCATACCATTGGATCACCTAGTTTTGTATGCCCTTGGGCAGCATACTCTATCCAGTGGGGGGGGGGGCATCCAATAATTTGTGTTGCTCTGCTATAAAACACTAACCCAATCAATGGGAAATATATCAGTGTTTGTCTTTGCTACAGGTGTGCCACTGATAGATGGAGCACTGTCAGACTTCCCAAGCTGATAGGACTGTCTCGTGACATGGATCTAATCCTGACCAGCAGGCCAGTTGAGGCAAAATAGGCAGTTGAAGTGGGACTAGCCAGTATAGTTGTTGGTACATGAACAGGTTGGCATATATGTGAAATGCAATAAAACACTTTCATAACAAAATTCTTTGGACACCAAAATGCCCTCTGCTAGCTTTGTTGGTGTACCAGACATACAATATGGTTGAGCAATTCATGACCCTCTGATGTATTGGGGATGTAGAATAGGCACGGCTAATGGAAATAAGAGCCATGATTATTGTACCAGACGCAATTGATGCTTCAGTGATTCATGACCAGGTGCATTAGATGAAGTCATCATTGTCTATTCTTGGGAAAGGCACTTAATACCAATTGCCATGGCACAAAAAAAACTTTCTTATGTTACTGTGTAGTAAGACACCAAAACACACCAATATTGCTTTGGTGTCACCACAGCTCCTTATATTCATCAGGTATCTTGTACAAGATATGCATTTCTTATGTCTGTGTTGACACTATAGAGGTGCTGCCAGGCTGTGTGACCGTGGGTTCTCGCAACAACAATCGCTAGTCATGCAACTTTTCAAAACCAACGGGAGTAAGGCCACGCAAATCATTTGCAGTTCCTGCAGTTAGCTGTGGCTCTTGTGCACTGCTTAGTTTTATAAACACAACAATTAAAATAAGGTTTGCAAAATTAAGTCTTGGTCATCCATTTTCCAGGTGATCTCAATCAAGCTATACTAAAATAGATTTAGTGTTTGAATACAAACATCTGTATGATTGAGATCTGCTGTGGATTTTATGCATGAACTATCCAGCAGTTTTGATTTAATTGTCTCCTAGAGAAGTAAAACAATGTGATCCATTGACCAGTTATACATTTCTGTTGTGGCTGAGGAATAGATAAGTTATAGGCAGTGAGTATATTTATACCAAAATGGTAGATAATTCATATCTTTATGATAAGATCATCTGTTGTGGTCCATATTATAGAGCAAGTGGAAAACTCTCATGTTCTAACACAAACTGAAGATGTCACACAAACTGATGACACAAAAGTAACTGGGATCATGTCAACAGGTCATGTGAAAGAGAAACCACAGGCTGAGGAAAAGGAACCAAAATTCTAAGGCTGAATACCTGCAAGTGGTTAAGAAATAAACAGAAGGAGGGATGTTATGTGTTTTGTGTCAAGAATATAAGGAAGATAATCCTTTTACAAACAAGAACGGTTGCGCAAAATGTCTAACATTGACTTTGACACAGTATTTGGAATTGGAAAAACATTATTCAAACATCAGAAACAATTTATAAACTGAGGACATTTAAGATACAAGGGGTCATATTTATCCCCCCCCCTCCCCCTGAGATAGATGTGGGAATCTCCCCCCCCCCTTAAGAAAATTCCTGGCAGCATCTCAGCACTAATCTTGTTTTACCTTAATGTGAAACTCGTTAATAATGAGTTTCATTTCTTCCTGAATACCTTCATCTTTAATATATGACATAAACTTCTTAAAATAAAGAAATTAATGAAACATTTACATTCCAGATTAGCTAGGGCAAAGTCGATTAAGTAATGAAATAGTTTTATCTGTTGGTAAATGAGAAATTCCAACCTTTAAAGTGTGTGTGTGTGTGTGTGTAAGAGTTGTCTCCCTTGGTATAACAAAATCTGTTTAAGGTTCAAGCCACACGTTTGTTTCAGTTCCCGGGGGAAGGTTATTCATTTATGCATTGCCATTAGAGGTAGCATACATGCCCCTGATAACAACATTAATTGCAGGGTATATATGTCATTTCTGAGTTTCATCAAATTGTGGAAAGTCTAATAATGAATTAGCTGAAATGAAAATATGTAACATACTATATACCCTACAGCTGTTTATAAACATTATTATTCATATTTTTTTCAAGTATAAAAATATTTAGAAATAAAAGTTTTTATGATTTTCAACTTATGAATGAAAATTTGCGAAATATTAAATTGCTAAATATTCTCATTAAAAATTTTAAATTTGAAAACAAAATCACTTTGAATCAGTTAATTTGTATAAAGTAAAATAACGGCTGTGTTCAACAAGGAAGTGTATTAAGTTCATTTATTTTAAAAATAAACTACAGTTTGAGCATTTTGGGTTCTTGTCACTAGGAGTGAAATGATTAAATGATACATCGACATATCAATACTTTTTCCATATTGTTACCCATACCAATTCAGTAGGTGAAGAATTGGTACAAAATACACATTGCACTACAACGGTTACCAGTGTTGCAACTATGATTCATGTAGCGATACCAAAATGTGACCCCAAATTTCAGCAGAAGTGAATGAGATATTTAAATATATGTCAAATAATTGACCTAAGTTCTGAGTTGAAGATTGCCTAATCTTATTTTTATGTAGTTGGAATTTTGTGTACTAAGCATACTTCCATTGTCAAAATTATACCAATCAGGTGGGTGTCAGCAACCCTGTGATTTTGGGGTCACGCATCGTTAGACTTAGTTGTTGTTTTTGATGGCGGAGAGTCCAAAGGATCAATGTAGTTATATGTAGAGGTGTAATCGAATGAGGCCTTCGATTGCCAATAGAAGTGCCTCTCGTATAGATAAGGTAGTGGGGGAAAGAAGGGAGAGGAGGGTGGGGGAAAGGGATTCTTGATGGAAAATCTGTCAACAACACAGGCTTGCAGTTGCTAGGATTCCAACCAGGTGTTTGCTAGTATGTTTTCCCTAGCACCTGTTTTAGTCCCCTTGTGTTAGTAGGAGTTGAGGGTGACACAGAAGGGAGATAAAGAAGGGCTTATGATAGAGAATCTTTGTATCACACAGGCTTGTTGTGTGCAGGATTCCACCGAGGTGTCGCTAGTTTGTTTTTCCTAACACCTGTTTTGGGTCCTTTTGTTAGTTGGGGTGTTAGAAGAGGGTGGGTGGAAAGGAGAGTTTGGTTGAGGGCTTATTGTGGAAAGTCTTTTGCAACATGGGCTTTTTGCTTTCAGGATTCCACTCAGGTGTTTGCCAGTGTGTTTTCCCTAGCACCTGTTTTGGGCCCTTTTGTTAGTGGAAAGGGGAGGGTGAAGAGAGGGTTGTGAGAGAGGGGTATGAGAGTAGGAGGGGAGAGTGAGTAGAGTTATGGGCCTTGTGGCTTGGAGTTTACGACAAAACACCTTCTTACGAGGTGAATTTGTCACTCGTTGCCTTGCTTTGTTTGCTTGTCCGGTGGGCCAGTACTTGCCCAGATGTGTGCCAGAGCTTGCACGGAGAGGTGGGCCAGTGCTTGCCCAGTTTTGTGCCAGAGCTTGCACGGGTAGGTGGGAATGAGCCAGAGATTGCTCTTGTGTGGGCGAGTGCTTGCCCTAGGGGAGGGACAGGGTTTGGGTTTATTAATTTCATTTGGAGGGCTAGTGCTTGCCCTGTGGAGGTACTGCTCCTTCTTGTCCATTCTTCCGGCGTTGGAGGGCTAGTGCTTGCCCTATGGAGGTTATGGTCCTGCCTTGTTCTGCTTCCGGAAGTCCTGGTTCTTGTTCGGCAGGTGGAGGTGGAATTTCCAGTCCCTTTCCTGGTCTCCCTTGTCTGCACTCCCCAGTCGTTCCTTACTTGTCTTGTGTCTTCCTAGTCCATATTTGATTGTTTCAGTCACTCGTCAATTTAGAATTGATATTGTGCCATTTTTGTTTGTTAGTGGTGGCATGCTTAGAGGTTGGGTGGGGTAGACGGAAGAGTAAAAGAGTATGTACACACACACATATACATACATATATATACATACATATATATATATACACATACACACACACACACACACACACACACACACATATATATATATATATATATATATATATATATATATATATATATATATATATACGTTTTTTCCTTTAATTGCTTTTAGCTGTTAGTTGTTAGTAGGTTATTTGTTGGTTAGTGTTTGTGGCTGTGTTAATTAGTTTGTGTGAGTGGGTGCTTTTATTGGTTTGTGTTTTTAGTTGTTTGGTTGAGCGGTGATAGGGTAGTGATGTTGCTATGTACAGAGTTTATAATTCTACATTGTTGCTTAAGCTCTTAATTGTGTTCTTTTGTTGCTTGGACCTGTTGGTGACCAACTTCGGCTCTGTGTGCCCCTTTTTGTTGGGAACAGTTCTCTCATTTCCTTGTGTTTGTGGTCATTTTCCTTTTAGGACTCGCCTTTCAGCTTGGCCCGTGTTGCCATAGTCCAGTTTCCTTGTTGCTGCTGGTTCCCTTATGAGTTGTTTCTTAAGGACTCCCTTTTAGCGTGGCAGTTGTTGCCATATTCCTGTTCCCCTTGTCGTTGTTGGTATCCTTGACTTTCATATTGTTGCTAGTGCTCATGTGTTTTCCTACTTTTCCGTTTTCTTTGTGTCTTTAGGTTAGGTTGGGACTTGCTTTTTAGCCGGCGTTTGCCATAGTCCTTGTTCCTATTAGCTGTTTTGAGGACTCGCCTTTTGGCTTGGCCCATGTTGCCATAGTCCTGTTTCCTTTTGTTGTTTTTGGTGTCCTTAAGGGTTCTGTTTCTTTGGGACCCGCCTTTTGGCTTGGCAGTTGTTGCCATGGTCCTGCTGTCCTGGTGCTCTTTTAATTTAATTCTTTTAGATTCGGGTTGGGGACTTGCTTTTTAGCTGGCGTTTGCCATAGTCCTTATTCTTTAAGTTGCTTTACTTACCATGTATCCATTATTGATCCTGACCTGTTCATGTTTGGTTATCTGATAGTTTTGGCTCCCTCGTTGTTCTGTTGATTTGTATTTTTTGTGATTTTTGATGTCTTAGTCCTTATCCTCATCTGGTGTCACTTATCCTTATTCCTTTAGTTTTGGTGTTGTTAAGCCTAATTCGCCCGGGAGATATTTGTGAATGTTTAGTTGTTAGTTGTTAGTCCGGTTAATGTTAGTGCTGTATGTGGGCATTGTGGTGCTGGGCGGTTTGTATGTTTGATGTAGATCTAGATTTCTTCTCGTGCGTTGTATTTCCCCGCTGCTGTGCTTATATTTGTTGATCTGTTTTAGGTATGATATTATGCTTTTGTAGGTGGCTTCTAGGTTGACATTCTTTTTTCTGTCCAGTAGTTCCGGTTACGTTGTAGGTGATGCTATCCTCTTTAAGTATTCCCTGAAGTTGCTGCGTTGAGTTTGATATCTGGGGCATGTGTTGAAGATGTGGTCCAGTGTTTCCGGGACTGGGCAATACGGGCAGTTGTTGTTGTGGTTGCTTTGGTCCTTTAGGTATTTTCCGAAGCTGTCCTTTAGTAAGGTTTTCCCTGTCATAAGGCGGTTGATGGTTCTTACGTCTATTACTTCCATATCCTTAGGACATTGATTTTCCTGGTGATTTCTTTTTGTAGTTGGAATAGGTGTCTTCCTTTATTGGAGGTGTTCCATATCTGTTGCCATTAATGATTAATGCGTTGTTTTACTTGGCTGTATCGTTCTTGAATGCTGTAGGCGAGTGGGTATATGTCGCTGTTGAGGAGGTTTCTTTTCGCTGCTAGGTCTGCTTTTTCATTTCCGATCAGGTTGATGTGCGATGGGACCCATAGAAATTCAATGGAGTGTTGTTTTTCCTCTAGCTCTTTTAGCAATAGCATTGTTTCTTCTAGCATGTTTTCTCTGCTTTTGGTTGATCCCGTTTTAATAGAGTTCAGGACGCTTAGTGAGTCCGTGATGATGACATGTCTGAGGTGGGTTTGGGTTTGAATCCACTTCAATGATTGGTTGATTGCCCAGAATTCAGCTGAGTAGATGGAACAGTCGTCTGGGAGTCTTGCACCTATTTGTGTTTGTTGTTCGGGTATCACCATTGCTGCTGCTGTTCTATTAAGTTCCTTGGTTTTGGATCCATCTGTATATATTTTGGTATAATCTACATACATTTTCCGCAGTAATTTTTGGATTTCCATTAGTATTTTCCATGGGTTTTGTGCTTTGTTTCCAAATGTTTGTGCAATTAGGTTGATTTTTGGGGTGTTATTCCTCCACGGTGTGGGATCCTTGATTACGCGCTGTTCCGCTTGAAAGTCCTCTAGTTCTATTTCTTCACAGGGTGTGTGAACTCTGTTGGCCGCGGGGGGGTTTAAGGACATGGTTGTGGCTAAATGGTTGTCTGCATTGTTGAATTGTTTGTTTTGTTGGGTTTGTGTCCTCATGTGTAGATTTCCTTATTGATAGTCGCAGGATATGTTCTTCCCGTCTTAGTTGTAATGGTAGTTCTCCTGTTAGGACCTTAGTTCTTGTAACGATGTGTTTGGTAGTGTTCCGGTGCATAGTCTGAGTATTCTGTATTGTACATCCCTTGACACCTAAATTTACCATCACATCAAACGCGCGGACCTAAAAGAAGCACTCACATTGACTTTTTTTACTTTTTTACTTACAAACACAGACATGCACGATTGGACAAGACAGAGAAAACAAAGGGTGGATTACAAACACAGACATGCACGATTGGACAAGACAGAGAAAACAAAGGGTGGATTTTGTTTTACTGACAAAAGAAACGAAGTGCTTATAGACACACTTCTATTTATTGTTTAAAATTTTAAAAGTTTTGGCAAATTGAATTAGTATGTCTTTTCGAGAGTATTGGGTAGCCATGAAAAGGGCTGCTTTTTGTTAACGGGAGTAATGGCAATCTTTTTCTACTGTCTAAGATTGCGTCACCGTCTGGCGGCAGGCTTTTCTATACGATACGGTCTGCTTCTGCGGAAAGAGAAAGAGAATTCTTTGGTGTCCAAACGGCAGTCCACAAAACCTTTGTCTGGTTCTTGCTGCTGCTGTTGTTCTTCTCTCTGCTTCTTCTGAAGTCTGTACTTCTCAGTCCATTCTTTTTGTTCTTTCTTAATTTCCTCTCTGAAGACCGCTTCTATTAGGTCTTGGGCTATAGCTAACATCCTGACATTCTCTATCTCTTCAGGCGTCGGTATCAGGTTTAGCCTGACACGATGTAAACTGACGTAAGCTTCGTTCAGCTGGGCTGGTCTGGAAGGCATGTTCATAGGTAGACGAGTCAACCATGGATGACTAGACTGGAGACCAACCCGCTTTATATGGTTCAAACGTGGACGCGATAGAAAACATCCCTACTCGGTTTTAGTGTCGGAACGCTATGATAGCTCATGTCATGGTGAGGGATACGGAGAAGTCAAAGAGCATATATTCACTGTTTTTTTGAAAACAAACCACAGACACATTTTTTTGAAAACACAACATTTTTTATTCAAGTAACAAGTCACAAGGAACAATAACATCAAACAAATTATTTTTGACAATGTTGACAACGTTGTGAAATTATGTGAGATTTCCATTGATGGAAGTCATGAGGCCATTGATGTACACTACGTTTCCTAGCTAAAGACAAAAGATAACTATAATGGTCACAAAACCATCGATCTACTTTCTCGTCGTTTCTAGAAGAGTGACGATCAAAATAAGTCACTAAATGTTCTAAAGGATATCCAAGACTGCGTCGATGAAGAAAATACACACAATATTGTCCACACACCATGGAATATGTGCATTGTAATTTCACATTATTGTATCGTGTCGTCTGGGCATTTCTTCTCATAAAGTCAATGATGTCGTCTTCCAAAGGGGGTAATCCATACGAATCAAAATATTCCACACAATTCTCTTGAGGGAAGTAGACGGCAACCCAGTGAGTGCCTGGAACAATGACTTTCGTCCGTGTTGATGACATAAGCTTGATGGTCTTGAGGTTTGCGATGAGGTAGTTCATCTTTAGCGCACACGACAGGATTCCAAGAAGCAGTATACGAACTATTGTTCAAAAGGTAATAAAGTTCCCAGGTATCCATTTTTTTTTGTTGTGTTGTTTTTTTCACAGGTAATGATAAGTCATCAATTCAATTCTGACTTTTTGTTTGAAACGATCTGTCAAGTAGCCGTTTCTTCGCCTTGTCTCCGCACTCTGGGCTAAGAGAGCTTCGATGCGATAGATCTCTAGAGTAGTCAATGGAGGGCAGGAAAGATCACGCAAGCCTTTATACCACTCATGCAACACTGCTTCTTCTGAGATGAGACTCCAAGCTTCGTCCAGATACTCGTCCAATTTTTCTTCTTGACTCATTCCCAGACATTTATCGTGTTGAATTTGACTGGGATGATCGTTTTGATATCCATAACAATCTTTTTTACTCATTTCCGTAATTGTATCCGGTAGGTGTTTAGCAAAACAGGACACTAAATGTTGTTCTTGTTCTGGCCATCTGGACTTGACTACCTCGTCCTCTTTGTCTTGGTCTTGGGGTTCTGCTTTCACGCTATCCCCCCATTCCATGCCCAAAGATTCTCCACTGTTCAATGAGGGATAGGAGTCTACCATTGTGTCTAATAGTCTAGAATGACTTCTCTCAAACTGTTGATTTCTGTGGTATTATCGAATTCAGCATACAGGATGACGTTGACCGTCTCAGTGAAAGATTCTGCAAACTGAAGTTCCACACACAGTTGACGGGATTTTATAGGGTGGAAATGTCCCTCGTCGCTGCCTTGGTCTCGAGTGAAATCAGAGGCCCACAAAGTGTAACCTCCAACATAATCTTCGTACTAAATGCCGTGACTGGCGTTGGCTCCTAGTTGACCCGTAGCTTCGTACAGGGACAAGTACGATCTCAAGTAATTCTTCTGGGTAAAGTTAGGTTCGAAGGGTCTGGTACACAAAGTCTTGCCATCGCGACTGACTTCGATCTTGGACACTCTGTAGTGCTTAAACTGGAAAGGATTTTGATCGTGGGCTCCGTTGAGGGCTGCATTACTGACGATACCAACGATTAAACGTTTGGGTAACTGTCCTTGGAACAGATGATCTTCGATCTTGGAATGGAGTCCAGCAGCAATGGTGAATGTTTTCACTTCTACACGTCGTATCGGATACTTGGCGGTCGAGCTGCTCAATGTTTGACTGATGTCGTTTCCCGCTTTAGGTAACACTTCTACACGACGCACGTAAAGTCTGGCTTCTTGGATGATGGTTTTGTACTCGTTGGCATGAGCCATCAAATGGAAAGCGACACTGCTGCGATTGAGTCTCAGGCGAATATCCACTCCGTTCAGTAAATACTTGTCTTGCAACCACATGTCCAAATGCAAACGATCCATCAGTTCTAAATTACGACCTTGCAGGATTTTCCTTCGACGGTTGTTAAAACCCACATTGTGAGGATTGTCATCGGCTGTCAGGGCTGTGTTGTTAAACGTGTCTTCACCTGCGGTGTCAGGTTTCCATACCACGCAAGCATCCAGATGAGTGTTCTTGGCCTCTTTTCCGTACGTCAAGAGATTTTCTAGGTACGCTCGGTAAGGGTAAGTATCCATACTGCTGCTGACCAGTTTGTTATTCAAGTACAAATCCACTTCGCTGAACAAGGAATGCATGAAATTGTTGACGGGAGCTACTCTGGCATCGACTCCCGGATTGGTCTTGTCGGTTTTGATCACTTTCAGTTTCAGGTACAAGTAACTGCTATTCATATCGATGTAATCTTCGGGTTGTCCTTTGATTTCAAACTCGATGGGAGCTGAATCCGTCAAAGAGTAGACAGGATGAAATTCGACCCATTGGGATTCTTGCATCGTCATCGTGGTGGGTGGCATAGCAAACAGATCCAGTTCCGACTTGGAGCAAGCACAAGACTCTCGGTGCATCATTTTCTTTTTTTAATAATCAAAAACGTCTAACTCTCGGACAGTGTTTCTTTTCTTAGTCTTTCTTGCTCTAGGGGTATGAAGTCCTGTGAAGGTGTGTTTTTGTCGTCTTTTTTCTGCCTTGTCCTTGCTGTGGCGTCAGGGAAGCAGGAATGCCTGACTCGGCATTGCCCAGGGCATTTATAGGAGTTTCTCGCCGACCCAAAAGGTCTTTGCCCGTTTGAAGCAAAACATTTATGTCTGCTCTCAAGAAAGCTTCTTTGGGGTTTTGTTTGTTAACGATGACATTTTGGAGAAATTCTTTACCTTGCATCAACGCGGCATCTTTTAAGGCGTGCAATCCCCGTGACACCATCGGTTTCAACACGGGAACCACTGTACGAAAGGCTGATTTGAGCATATCACCTAAACCATGTCCTCACTGTCGAGCGACTCCTTGGTACACAGGATACATGACTGACAAAAAGTTAGAGTAATCGTTTTCGAAAATGGAGTTTCACTGTGACTTTCCCTTTGGTGAATGGAATATTTTGTCCCAGATCTCCTTTTATAGTAATGTTGACAGTGTCGAAATAAGATTTACTGACGGGCAAATAGTGAGGATGTACAAATTCTCGGTAAACATGATAGGTGTTTCCACCTTCCTCGTCAGCAGCCGTGGCAGAATCCACTTTGAAAGGAATGACACGCAGTAACGGTACGGAGGTGTGTCCGACCACGTTGTACTCCGCCACATCGGAGTACACAAAAATCAAATTCAGTCCTTGGTTCATTTCTACAGGGAATCTAAAATATCTCCCAAAATCTGAGTTACTGGTCACGGCTGGTATTTCGTTTGCAATCTTGATGAACTTAGTGTCTCCACCCAAAATGTCATACAATTCATGACAAAATGTAATGGCCAATACTTTGTCCTCAGAAAATTTGATGAGTAGGCGACGAGATATTTTGTGGTAATCGATTGTGACACTTTTTCTGGTTTTCTCCAAAACTTTACCAAACACGTTAATGAACCTGTCAGCAAGAGTGTTCACCAAATGTTGACCGCTAAAATAATAGCCTGAGGGAATTTTCAACAGATAAGTGGTTCGTTTAGTTTTTGGGTCTTGTGATTTCATAGAGTCAGCTACACTGCTACGTTCATCCAAGGCTTGTTGCACTTGTTCATGAACTTCTACCGTAAACGTGTTTTGATTTTCGATGATGTTTTTGATTTGAGTAGGGTGAATCATTTCCACCAAAGCCACATCCCAATGGGCTTCGTGATCCAATTGGATGGCTTGAGGTAATCGGGCCGTGTAACAGCACAAAGTGTTATTGGGAAACACCTCCATGGAACTGTCACTGGGTAACGTTATGTAAAATTGGTTGTTCATAATTCCACAGTTCTAGTGTCCGAGGAATCACTGGAAGTCAGAGGAGTGTCTAAAAGAGGATTGTTGTGATTGGATTGGTGACTAACGTTGGACGCAAGGCCATCGCTGTTGTTGTTGTTTCCGTTGGAAGAATATTTCAGAGACGGATTGGGAAGAAGGTAACCAATGCAACTGCTCAGTAAAATAGTCCACAATTGTTTGTCTTCTTGTTGCAAACTCAAATTGGCAATGGCAGTACCGATGACACAATACACCACAAAGATTTGGCAGAAAAGACGATTTGCGTTTTAGGCACACGTTCTCCATACCACACCTACAAGGGTGCTTTTGTAGATCTTGCAGCGAAGAACTGGGGGAAGGAGTGATGACTGTAGTAGCTAAGGCTGTGTTGAAGGGCATGATGATCACTTCTTTTTATAGTCGATGAGCTGCGAAGCGTCGATCCACGAGTCAAAACTGGGAGGATATCCTTTCCAACGTACTTTGACTTCTTTGACACGTTTCTTTCCTTCTTTTCGGGTTCTTCGATCGAGTATGCTTTCGATCTCGCACACGTCGTCTTCTTGTTTGGTCACACGTTGTAACTCGGGCAAGTGAAACGTTCCTTTTAACACTTCTCCGTTCATGTCTTCTAATTTATAGACGGGAGGATGACGGCCACGCACACGTTCTGTGACACGAAACAATTCGGTGGTCCAATTGGGTAAGTAACCTTTGTCGAAAGTGCGTTTGGTTTTGCCAGTGCGCACCCAATCTCCTGATGCCAGTACTCCACCTTTCTTGGGGGCAGGTTTACCGTTGAGGACGGACCAAACAGACGCTCGAAGACGGTCACTTCGTTGTCAGGAGTCACTTCTTGGTTGGCAAGCCCAGTGCTCCGATGGTAAGATTGATTGTACGATTGGACGAGGTGTGGCAAGACGTCGATGTACTTGAGAGTGTGCTGATGCGTAAAATATTTCCACATGCGTTCTTTCAAGGTGCGTTGAAAACGTTCCACGATGCTGGCTTTGGTTTCTGGATTCTCGGTGGTGAAAAAATGAATGTCACGTTTCTTCAATTCTTTTTGGAAAGCTTGGTTTAGAAATTCGGTGCCTTTGTCAGTTTGCCATCGAAGAGGGTGACGCCCGCTTTGTTTCAACACCAGTTGGAGGGCTCGCACTAACTCACTGCTCGATTTGGAAGTCAATGGTACGACCTAAGCAAATTTGGAAAAGACGTCGATGACACAAAACAAATATTTGTAGCCACGATTGTAGGTGGCCAAATGAGAGACATCGGCTAAATCGGCTTGCCATTAGTGATTGATACCCTCTACTTGGGCGCGACTTCTGGAAAATTTTCGTCGAATGGGTTTGTGTAAGGTGTACGTGGCTTGTTCTTGTAACCAGCGTTGCACATGAGGTAAACGGATACTTTTCAGTCGAGTTTTGGCAGCACGATACAATTTCTGAACTCCTCCGTAACCTGCGGGATGGGATGGATCGTAGTAAATGGTGGCTAACACCTTCTCCATGTTTTAATAAGTGATCCACTCTTCATTGATGCTACTCTGAATGGGACGAGGGGGCGGTTTAGAAACGGCTTTACGTGTCCGATGTGCCACGGGTGTAGAAGTGGAAGGTAGTGGTGGTGGTGGTGGTGGTGGTAATGGGATGGCTTTGGTCTTTTCTTTTTTCACTTCTGCTTTCCCTTCTTTCTTTTTCACTTCTGTCGAAGGTGGAGTGTACATCATCTTTTTAACCCAAGCTTTAAGTTCTTCTCGTTGCGGTGTAGGAGAAGGGGTCAACAAGGACGCTGCAATCTTACTAGGGATGGGAGCTGCTGACGGTGTTTGAAAGACTTCTCTTGCCTCTTCTTCCTCAGGCAAACGTGGGGCTGACTCTGTCTTGACCACTGGGAGTGATAGTGGTTGTGGTGATGGACTTTTCATCAAGGCCTTAAAATCTTTCAGAGTGGGTTGAGCTGTTTCGTCTAAAGCTTTTTGGTGAAAGAGTTGCAGTCGTTGCAACAATTGACCGTACCGTTGAGATTTTTCCGTTTCTGACAAGTCGCTGCGATCTATCAACGATTGCAGTTTATGTTGTAACTGGGACATCTCGGTCAAATGAGGATTGGGAGGTAAATGTGGGGTTCGTTGTTCTTGCCAACGATGGTATTCCATCCATCGTTTGTAAGGGACTAAAGCTAGTTTTCGTCATTCCATCAGATTTCAAGGATCACGTCTGAGATCTGTTGATTTCAGAGGTCCCTTTTATCTTCTTGGTCTTTTATCTAGGGCGGGTATAATATGTCCCATTGCACTCAGTATAGGTTTCGCTACATTGGTAATAAGTCCTAACAGGGGTAAAAATCCTCCGCGTTGCAACAACATCTTTTTCTTTTGACGAATGGGTATTTTCTTTTGGACCATTTGGCGAAGAACGTGTCGATGTTTGGCTAAGCAATTTTTCTGATGTTTAGTCAAAGGTATTGTGCCTTTCAAGACGTTCAGACAACATTCGATCACTGTATCGATGACATCTTTGGAGGCAGTTTGAATGAGTTGTTTTCGCATGGGTGGAGGAGCTTTGGACAGGACAGACAACATGTCCCAATGTTTGACTAAACGAGGAGGCAGTCCTTTCCTTTTCATTCCTTTGGGAATAGAAGAAGGATGTCTTTTTTTTGGGTGACATCTTTGTTTGTTAATTCCGGGACACACACCAAAAATACACTAACGTCGATGACTTGTCACACGGTCTTTTATCCTTTTTTGGGGACTATCGCTTCGTCATAAAGGTAACGATGTGTTTTCCAAAATCGCCAAACAATCCTCCTCTTTGTTGGCTCCTCTTTTTCTTTGGACGAGCGTGTCTTTTCTGGGGGTGACGTCGATGTTTGGCTAAGTGTTTTTTTCGCATGACGAGACTGTCTTTTTCTTTTTCCTTTCTGGACAGGAGAACGACGATGAGGTGACATCTTTTGGTGTACAACATACACTGACATCCATGGCTCGACATGTGTCTTTTTATCTTATTTTTTTTTTTTTGGAGCCTGTCCTTTACCCTTGTGACAAATTTATCGGCTATCTTATCGAATTCAAGGAAGGGGCCAAAGAAACCTCCCTTTTGGTGGCTTCTCCTTTTCTTTGGACGAGTATGCCTTTTCAGAGAGTGACGTCGATGTTTGACTAAGCGCTTTTTAGGATGACGTGACTGTCTTTTTCGTTTAACTTTTCCTTTTTGGACCGAAGAAGAACGACGATGGTAACGGTGTACACTTCTTGGAGGGGACATCTTTGGGCGTGCAGCAGAACAAAAACACTGATCTCGTATTGTTTGCCTCGGGTCTTTTTTATACTGGAATGCGTCGCCACTGATTGTCTTTACGTCGTATCAACTTGATGACAGGCAACACACTTCGTGGAGGAGTTCGCAACGGACTAAATCGGGACAGTTCTTGCTTGGACAAATCCAGTAAACTCTGTAACACACCCGTTCTGTCTTGGACTGTGATTTTGGGGGCATGTACTTTGTGAGCAGCGGCCACAGCTGCTAAAGAAGAAGAGGGTGTCACCGCTAAAGGAGAAGTTTTTGGAGACACTCTCTTGCGAGTAGAAGCTGTTTTCTGTGGACTTTTCTTTTTCTTTTTCTGAGGCTGTGACCTGGTTTTGACACCGTTGCTCTTTTTCTTTTTCTTCTGGGTACGTTTGGGCGTGGCTTTTTTCTTGGGGACGACTTTGGGCGCATTAAGATCCCATTTTAAGAGGGAACGAATGATGACACCTCCTAGAGAACTGCTACCTCCAGGTTTCAAAATGATTTGCTTTTTGGTTTGAGTGTCGATGTGAGGATCGGCTAGTTGCGTCAAGCCGCCTTTGTTTCTCTCAAAAAAAAAAACGTTTGGTTTGATGTGGAATCTGAATGATGCCTTGCAGTAATTGACGTGCTGTCACCGTAAACCATCGTAAGACTTCTTTGAGACTAGCTTCTAAAACACGAGCATGTATTTGTGGATTTTTTTCGCGACTGATACCGTACAAGGCACGAATCAATTTAATGGGAAGATGAGATTGAAGGGTCGTCATGTTGACGATGAGTGAGACAGAGTCAAAGTGACCGAGGTTTTTATAGACTTTTTTTGGTCATTAAATCGACGACGGGGTCGTGTACACGACAGGCCCTCCGTCTTGGCACCAGTGGTGAAACATATGGGTACGAAATCGCAAATAATCGTTATTGGTGGGTTTTAATTCCACGAGTAAATGAGCGTGTGGGGTTTGAGTGGCATCGTCGTACGCATCTGTCAGCCAAGGCGTCCCTAACTGTTTGGCTAAGGCTTGTACTTGCGATTTATCTCTAGGGCTTTTAAACAAGACCACGTAATGAGCATTGAGACTGATGGTACGATGGGCTTTACTTTGTTGAAACAAATTTTGGGTGACGTAAATGACACTGGCATTACGATGATGCCCTTAGCGCGTAAACCACAGTTTAATTTCTTCTTCGTCATCTCCTAACATGTCGTCAAAAATAACCAAATGAGTTTGACTAGGGTCAGACACGATCCCGTCGACTTCGCTAGGAATGCCTTCCACAAAGACGATGGAATCGCCTTGACTTTCTCGCAGAAGGCTGTACGCCGATTGCCACTCTTTGTAACACCACACGATGCGTTCAGGGGGACGATCGATCAAATGATGTTTATGTTCGATCAAACGTTTGACAAATTCGGTTTTGCCTCAACCGCTCGGATCGGCAGTGAGCATGTTAAAGGGATGGCGAAGATACGAGGCCTCCCAACTAGTCCGATCTACGTGTTCGTCAACGACTTTGACAGTGGAGGAAGAGGGAGCAGAGACAGTAGAGGTAGCCATAGTAGTGTAAGAAATGTCACTTTTGACACGAAGACAGACAAGACAAGAGTTTTTATACTTTTTTCAGGACACGTTTATTGTCATCTTAAAAAGTGAACAACACGAAAGACAAAAATACATAAAAGCCATATGGCTAAGTACATGAATAAAAGAAACATCAAAACGATCATAGTGGAGTATAAACAAGCCTCTGTACAACATTTTTGATGATCAAGAGGTGAAATGTTAGGGGTAGTGTGTAATGTTCTGAGAGTCTCTACACTCCTTGGCACAGTCACACAAGAGTCCTCATGGCCTTTCAGGGATGTCGATCACGGTCCTGTCCTGAAGAGAGTGGTTTTCCTCGGTCACGACTTCTTCTTCTGGCACTGTCACTAACACTGGTTTAAAAGTTACTTTTTTGACGGAACGTTTTAAATTTTAGGATTACAAATCTTTGGCATTAGTGTGCCACTTCTTTTGTCCATGCCTCAAACCCCCAACTTTTCCAGTCACGTACATCTTTCCAGTGAGGATGCAAGTCACAAGCTACACACACGTCGTCGTACACATCTTCAGTGCCTAAAAGTTGACGAATCTTGTTTTCTTGCAGAGGCTGAGAAGTATCAAGATGAAAGCGCAAAGCTTTGAGCAGAATGAGTCTCTCGTGTACCTTTAAAGGAACCACTTTCATGCTTTTTGGAATGGTAGGTGCTGTTCCTAAAGAGTCCACAAGGAATCGGCTGGTAAACGAAATCCCAGAAAGCAAGTCACTAAGACGCACATTACACGCCGACCCCAATTCAATCGACACAGTTCTCGTAATAGACGATCGTAATCCTCTACCGTTTCAATAGTATCATTGATTTCCTTCCACGAAATCTGTTGTATCACGAATGATAAAGGTCGTTTCATGGTAGTCTATTTTTATACCCTCTTTGGTGTCAGGTAATAAGTGTACTTTTTGAATAGGTTCGATTGTATTTTAGTACCGCACCAAAAACGTTTAGTCACTAACTCACACACCACACGTCGCACAGAAGTTTCCTCTTGAACTAGAAAGAATTGTGCTTGTAAAGATTGGTTGTAATCCTCTAATTCGTCTTTTGGAATTCGGTGTCCTTGTATCACCTTGTAAGTTGAATGAGTGGCATCCAAACATTTAGGAATTTCACCTGATTCATCAATGTCTGACCAATGAAACACTTTCATCAGAATCAGTCTTCTTATATCATTTAGGTACCAGTGGTTCCAACATCGGTAACGTAATGGATGCAATGGTTCTTTGCGTTTCACTTGTATTTTGACGAACTCGCGTTAAATGCGTTCTCTCAATTCCACAGGCAAACCACGAATGTTCTTGTAAAGTATCCATAACCATGTCAGTGAAACACTTCTCCTAGTGCGAAAGTAATGAACGGAGTGAGTCATTTCTGACCACTGCCATTCAGGGTAAGGGTCAAGAATATCAATAAAATCTTCAAATGTAAATGGTCTAAAGCGAAATAGTAGGATGAACGCACCCTTGATCCAGAGAAATCGGACTTGTTTGTTGACTTTGGTCAATTTCCTCTTGTGAATTTCTCGACACAGAAGTTCTACAGTCACCAATTGAGATTTGGCTCTGGCAAGTCCCTGCCAAATGTCCTTGTAGATCTTCTCTTGCAATTCGATTGGTAATCTTTGAAGATTATTTTTTACATCGGGTTTGAATACTTGTCTAGGGGTTGTCCAACGTTTGACTCCTAGTCCCGTAGCTGGTTTCTTACACGACATGGTAGGCCCACTTCAATGACTAGGTCCCACTAAAGGTAGGTAGTGACAATCTGGAGACCATTGAGCATGTTCCAGGTAAGCGCAATCTTTCTTCTCCCACTCGTGAAGTGACACACCACAACTGAAGCACTTGACTTTATCACCTTCGCCCAAGTAGATAAATCCAGCTCTAGCTAATTCTTCGGGGGTAGGTCCTCCCAGATATTTTGGCCATTTTCCTTGGAAGGTTTGGATCCGACTTTCATAGTCACAGTATTCTGGCAAACGCACAGAGAACGAATATTCGTCTTTCACAGGTTCTTTTCGATGAGGGTACGGTGAAATATGTAGGAGTCTGCTCAGTTTTGCATGACATCCGTAGGGTGGTAGCCGCATGGTTTCATTAGGATGACATTCCCCATGAAAACCAGTAAAGTGAAAAGGTGTGCGATAACGAGTGGCATCGCTTTCACATCCATCAGGTTTGACACGCATTGCATCACTTTCCATGGTAGGTATGGTAGTAGTAGTAGTTATAGCAAAGTTCCCATGATGATATGGTACTGAATCGCTACGGTCATAGCGTACGACATCCCTGCTATCGCAAGGCACAGCATCGTACTCGAGTTTACTCTTGCTGGATACCTGCTGTTTGAAAGGATTCATTTTTTCTCGCTTGGCGTTTGTAGTCACAATGAACTATCAGTCTTGAATGTTGTCCCTTTTTATATGCTTGCCAATATCAGTGTGACCGTACGGTAAAGTAAAGTGATTGGGAAGCCGTACTCGCTTCTGGTACACGATTTGATAGACTTTTTCCAAGGGCCGGCTAACGATTTGGTGTGTGAGTAAACGTACAATCTTTTGCGGTTCGTGGGTGGTCACTTTAAAATTTCCATCCTGTCCAGTCTGCAAGGCTTCTTTCAATACGCCAAAGTTCACCACTCGACTGGTGCGATAATTGAGAGTCAATCCTATCACTCTACACTCAGTGTGTACTTCTGCTTGTGGGTTACGGTATTCGTAGCCGTAATTTTTGGGATCGCCACTTGCAAAACTTAGAATCTTGTCGTCGGGATGCTCGTCCGTCCAGTCTCCTAAACGGTTTCCTTCGATGCCAGGGTGACGTTGACGCAGGCGATCGATGTAGATGCAACTGTCCGTGTCAAAATACAGCACACGATCTTCTAACAGTTCTAAAGCTTCGTACAGTTTTAAGCTAGCATGGGCTGTCACGTAAGCCGCAATGATGACATTTCCAAATTCGTCGGCTTCTACAAAGTCCAGTTCTTATTCGTAATTGACTAAGATCAAGTCCTCACGAAGGACGTCCACGTTTTTCATGTATTTGGTTTTGTCGTGAATCATCTGAAAGGAGCGGGAAGGTTCTGTCTTATACTCCGTCTTGGGTAAACACGGTCGTTGTGCCATTTTGCTCCACAAACAATTTAACATCACTTTGGCAAACGATCACCTTCCTTCATTTTTCTCGATGTGGTCTAAAGTGATGCCTTCCTGCTCCCAGTATTTCTCTTTGAATTTCTTTTGGTCTTCGGGAGTATGGCAGCAGGAAGGATAGCCGCTGGCGTCTTGTTTCAGTTTCAAAAAGGCATTCACGTAGTCTGCGAAAATGCCTTTCTGAGTCTCGTCGCCCTTGTGGTATTTTTCCTCCTTGAGAAAGTGGTAAATTTCGTACACTTCTAACAGTTGGTATCCCAAGTCCAGAGCTTTGAACAATTCCACGCTGACCCACGTTCCTGTCAAGGAGCGTTCTTCCTGGGTGTGCTGACAAGGCCGGTCTTGGTTGCACGTTTCAACACTAGTACGGCACAAGGGAAACATCAGTTTTCCTTGGCAATGGTGAGGTAAAACGGGATGGTACAAGTACGTGGGAGGCAAGACTTTACACTTGATCAATCCTTCGTATTGTCGAATATTGTCCACGTCAGTTTGTTCCGTCAGCAATTTTGGGTGCCCTGCGGGAAAGTGACAATATTTGCACACGTACGGATACAGAGAACACACAAGTATTTGATTTCTTCTTCTTTCTCCTCGTCGGCTTTGTATAGCAAACAGGTGGCATTCGTCCGTCCTCCGTACAAACTATCCCTTGGGTTCAGTGGGTCTACCAGCTCGTAACTTTCCACGATGCGCTTAAACTCGGGATCGGTTTTCAATCGCTGATCGTACTAGTGTTCCACATTTCCACCACTTGTCATCCTTGCTCTTCTAACTTTAAGCGTGGCTGACAAGTGACCTGGTACAAGTCTTCCATGGTCCGTTGTAAAAGCTGATTTTTAGTGTTACGTTGAGGGTAGCAGATAGGACATCCGTGAAATAAGCACCCGTTAAACTCGTACACGATCTTGGGGTTTTCCAAGTCTCAGCCATCTACTGAATACCTTTCGGTGGCTTTTTCGCCTCCTCCGTTCCGAGCGTGTTGGATCCATTTGTCTTCCTTGTCAAATAAGGAATGTAACCAGCGTAGGGCTTTGACCGAGTATTGACGTTTGGCAAAATTGGTTGTTTGAGGACTGATGCCAGCTAGGGTGTTTTCGGGCATAAATCGTTGGCGATACACTAAGGAACACGCTTTGGCAATGGTGCAGGCTTCTTTCAAAGGATTGATCCCTCCGTGTTCCATGAACAGTTCTCGAAATTTTCCACACCAACGCCGTAAAATGTCTACGTCGGATCGACAATATTATAACATTTCTTCCTGAAAGTCGACAGGGTCCGAGGCGTGAGTCTGGTACCAAGCGTAGAAAGCTTCTCGTTGTTCGGTACGCATGTTGTCGGGGTCGTAGTAGTGAGCCTCAGGCAAATGGGGTAGAACGGTGTGTTGACTGGATTC